>QANT01003738.1:0-35548 GCA_003254885.1 Purshia tridentata | reverse complement strand
GAAATCAACAGAAACCCCCCAAATTAAAACCACCCAAAGCAAGCAAGCAGCAACAGCCAACAACCAACAACAAAGACTTCAAGAGCCCAACCCAGTTTGGCTAAATGAAAAAAAAAATATATATATATATATATATTTTTCATTTGGGCTTGTAAAGAATATTTTTTATTTGCTTTCTATGGATAGACTTAAAATATTTATATATATTTTCTTACAAGTAAGGTTAGCGGCAAATTTTAAATTTTGGCTCGGGCCTTCCAAAAATTAGAGTCGGTTTTGACTGAGGGACTACTTTATTATTAATATTACATATAAATCTCAAGTGTGTGGTGGTTCCTTAAAAATTTTGCTGCCGCTACGCGGCACAAATAAAAAAATGTCATAACATTAACCCCCCAAATCAGATATTCTAGATCCGCCACTGTTCAGTGGTGATGTAGTTGAATCTCACGTTTTGGTGGTAGTGGTGAAAATGGAGTTGGGTATAAAAAGTAGAATAAGTCAGGAATAGTGTTGGGTTTTAGTAAAGATAATTTAAAAAACCTTGTTAGATGTATTAAAAAAATTTTGTAATTTAAATTTTTTGTTGCATATAGAAAATGTGTTGAGGATTAAAAAAACAAATTGGGTCTAAATTAGATAGTGAGTCATCAAAATGTTAATAAGAATAATAAATAACATTAAACAGTAGCACGCTAGAAATTAATTTCATATTTAATTTTTTTAAACTTAAATTACATTCAGGTTTTATTTTAAATTTCATATTTATAATTTTCGTGTTGATATTGTGCTTAAACTATTTCTTATCATACGTACTTATATTTGATAAAAAAAATCTTATCTATCACGAGTGTATACACCTATTATATTTATCTTTCTCATAATGTCTTAAGTTATATAACGAGAAAGGATATATATATATGATAAATGTATACACCTATTATATGGAAAGAAAATTTAAAGTTTGATTATTCTTTTTGTCTTTGATCCATGTGAATTTGTGATAATGACACTTTCAGGTAATCCATCAAATGTTTGAATGCCTCAAAGACTTTAGTTGTTTTAATGCATCCCTGAAAGCCAACCTCATTGAGCACATATGGATTCGAGAAGGAAATCCGCCAAATGTTTGAATGCCTCAAAGACTTTAGTTGTTTTAGTTGTGTGGTTTTCGTTATGTTTTCTTTGTGTGTTTTTTGTGTGTTTTTCGTGTGTACCTTTCATGAAATAAAATAAATTATGTTGTATTCCTCGTTTTTGAGTGATAATATATATATTTTTAATTTGGGTAAACAAATAAAATATTCAAATATAGTCAATATTGACCTTAAATTAAAAATCTTTTTTAAATATAACTAATGGTATAATTTTCATAAATATTTAAATTATAAATTATAAATTATAAATCATTTAATCCATAATAGGCATAATTTAATTAGATACAAAATGCTGATACCCAAATATGAGTATCAGCACCATAGTGAAACTGATACCCAAAAGACACTATTCACACACCCAAAATGACATTTAGCTATCAAAATATGGCTTTGCCATAGTAGAAGGCCTTACAAAACCAATGTTAAAATACCAACAAAGAAAAAACCCAGTTGAAGGCTTGAAAGTCTGATTTCCAAAACTCACCCGAGCGGAAACACACACTAGGTTCAATATAGGCAAAAAATTGTACCGAGTCCTTGTGGTTTATCATTATTTCAATATTATTTCTGTGGTTTTAAATTTTTTTAAATAATACCTATGTGGTTAATGGCTGTTACAATCCAGTGACAATGTCTAATTTTCGTTCAATTTCCGTCCAATTTTTCAACCCATTTAATGTCATATGGTGTTATTTGGTAGGCATAAACCTGAGTAATTTTACATCCCTGCATATTAGGTGCATATGAGCCATCTATTACTTTTTTTCTTTTGGTTTTGTTTTGAGAAAGCCATCTATTACTTCAATTACAGGAAATATGAGGTTTTGTTGTTTGGATTGGTAACATATATTTATCATGAACGTATTACTGAAAAAATTATAATCACAAGAGTAGCATTGAAAAATGGCCAAACCACATTGACTAACCATGTAATTTAGCCTTAAATCTATCAAAATATTCACCGGATCAACCTCGAAACCTTTTCAAACCTTCTCTGTTCACCCAAGCAAGATTACTTCCGCTCGAGGAGATCCCACAACATGCTTTCAAGAATCAAGTTTTGTGGAAAATGCCATTATTTGGTTCTTTTTCTTTGGGCATTCATTCATTCCAATTCATCACAACATTTCAGCACAAATGAAATTATGTAAGATTAATCAAATAAAAATTAGTAGACAATTATACCTGCTTCAGTTGGAAAAGCGACGTTTTTTTGACATAGAGAACATATTATTTCATCACAATAAGAAATGCAATCAACCAGAATTTTCTTATAACTAAGCCTCCACTCCACAGCTAATCTCCACCTCTCCCTTGACTGTTTAGTTTTCCTTGACAAAAGTGATTCAGTACCCATTTCTCCATTCTGCAGAACATAAGCTATAAAAGCACAGATGTCATCTCTAGAAGTGGATGACACATTTTTTATCTCAGAACTGGGATGGAGATTTTGGACTTTGTCGAAGGCACTTAATAACGAAGTATCGTCTTCAAAAGATGTTGTCAGGTCCTTCAAAATAGTATTGCAGTTATTTGAAATCCATCTCATGACAAATATCTCATTTTCAATTGAGAGCTGGAGTCCTGAATAAGCAAGGTGTCCAACAGATCTTCGCTGGTTTAGTGGTGTTGCCCATAATCTCAAAGCAGATAGTATAGCAAAAGAAGGCTTCCCATTCTGATGGATATATAAAAATTCCTTCGGCCATGAACAGGAGGAATATATTTCTGGTTCCAAGGGAATGAAAACTTTGTCATTTGGATTTTCATGTACAAGAAAGCCATAGTGCTCAAGAAGCTCCAGATTCGTGTATGTTCCATAGCTTAAAAGGACCTGTAGATAATAAAGTATTTTTCAATCCCGGCCTCAAAGTATATAATTCTTGACCTAAGACAACCAAAGACGCAAAATGACTACCTTAGTCTTATACCAAGAAAGACATGGTGATTAATTGAATAACAATATTACTAATTAGTGGTAAGATTATAAAATAAAACTCACAGTATACAGTTTTAGACAATGGATAATGAAATCTCAGCAATGATTCCATTATCCATTTAAAACTCACAATATTATTAATTTTGGTTGTTTTTTGGTAAATGGATAATGGAATCATTGCTGAGATTCTTCTGGTCTCGAGGATATTTACAGCTCAGTTTCAATCAAACTAAAGAGTGTCTCAACACTGAATTTTATTATCATGGAACCATTTTCTAAATCCTACAGAACTAACAGGAACGTGGACTCAAAACAGATCAGATAGAAGACAAACAATCCTTTCCAGAGTCCATATAATTGCTTACTTGTTACATAACCAAAATATAAGGTACTGCTAGCAACAGATTATACTCGGTGTCCCTACATATAATCAGAAAGACAGCTCTAATACCTAGATAATGCCACAGAGCACTGGTATATTTTCTGCTATTTTCTGCCTAAAGTTTGGCTGAGAGGTGGACCTTAATAAAACCATCATATCCCAAACCTTATACCCCAAATATTCTAAAGCACCTGCAGCTAGAAAATTACTGAAACATATAATTAGAAATTCTTGAAAGCATTCATCAAAATCAAAGCATCAACTCCTGATTCTCTATGTTTAAAAGAACAATTACATCTTTCAAGCGTACTCTCATACACTGATTTGACATGCTTCTTACATCCACTATCAGGACCTACTAGATCTCCATCAGATTCCTAAATATCACAATTCCAAAGACAAAATGCACATGGGTTCCAACCCCTCTTTGTGCTTTTTATCAAACATTCTAACTTCAAAAAAAATAATAAAAAGAAGCGCCTGAAACTCAAGGCCTTCTCCCCACACATTAGGGCCTAAATGACAAATAGCATAACTTGTTTGTTTCACATCACTATTTGCAGGACAACTGACGCCACCAACTTTGAAATTCCACATGCCTGTTTTCAACCCTAAACTAAGTCCCTTTTTCACCCTTTGAGAACTCCAAAATCCTTAGTAGTAATCAACAGATTCGCCATCAAATGCAGTCAAAATGCAGCAACAATAACTTGGTTAGACAAAGGAAATATTCTTTCTGAAAGTCAGAGACTAAACCCATTGGTCCAAACCTGTGGTAATCAAAAGAGCCAGTCTATTTATGTCATTTTAAATGTAATTTGAGAATCAGTTCATTTTTTCAATGTTATATACGAGTTAGCCAAAGAGTCATTCTCAGAGTTAACGTCGAGTTATTAAGGGCCAATGTATCTGAGTCTTAAAAACACTCAAAAAGTCTTTTGAGTTTTATAGGAGTTACTATATAATAAGCATTTTAATATTTATAGCAGTCTTTTGGGTTATTTGAAGCTTAAAAATAACGTTATCTCTTGTAAAGCAAGTCAGTTATGAGGAATGAAATTAAGTGTTGTTGAAAGGCTTGGTGCCTTGATATATCGTCTATACTTTCTCCTCATTTTTCTCTATATAATTTCTCTGTAAACATAGCAACTCTAAATCTTATTCTTCTACTGTTCTCCAAAGTTCGAATAATTACCAAAATTTTTGCCATCTACAACCTACCAAAAGCATATGCAATATCCACCTTTTCAAATCAAATTAACCTCCTGGAACATAGCCACTACAATAATTTCCTTGCCAGTTATCACCCTTGAAACCCCCTCACAAACCCCTTTTTGAGATAATCTTTATATCATAGGGAAAAAAAAAATAAATAAATGCTGGATGAATCATCATCAGTATAAAATTTCAAATTAGGTTTGGAATAACTCTCAACTAAGCTAGTTCTCCATCTCCTCTAAATAAACCTAAACTTTTAATAAGCAACAATATCATTAGTTTTTATTATAAAAAAATTTTGTAATTTCTGACAAGGTCCATTATAGTAATATTCAATAGACAGTACAGAAACAAAGATATAATACCCTAACAAATGACCTAAAAATTCTCATTCACAGTCAAACTGTGTCAACTTCACATCCCAAAACTTAAGGAAAATATTGCACATTGAAGAACCAGAATGTAAGAGATGCAAATCACTTCAGTGTTCTTAGATATGGCCCATGAAACTAGATGAATGAACTTGGTTGAATGAGTACCAGAAAGCTGCCATGCATAAAGAAAAAACAAGTCAATATTACCTGCTCTCCTTTTTTGTAATTTTTCTTAGCATAGAAGCAATATGCACCAACATCCTTCTCAAACCTGCCATCAGTTAATCTTAGCGAATGAGAAACAAGCTGCTCCGCATCTAGCAAACGTGAAGTTTCCTCGTTCACTAAAGAAGTATCATGGATGGAAAACTCATGTGCTCTATGCTCCATACTTTCAAAATCTGATGGCTCTTCTTCAGGTGCAGAATAATTAAATAAGTCCCCCACAGGACATAAACACCCAGCTTCATCCCATGGTATATACAACGTCCGTGAGGATATCTTTACACGGGATAAAGAATTTAGTTTGAAATATTCAAATATTTAACAATAAAAGAATAAATAATAGGTCCAGCCATGACAGAAAAGGAAAACTCAACAATTGATGAACCTATAAGACTGCACTCCAAGAAACATGCAATAAAAGTGATGCCCCAAAGAAACAGTGAAATATAAGTAAAGAGTAATCAATCTAACAAATAAGTCTGGCCATTTTGACATTAAATTTTGTCAAGGCCATCAAATATTTACTTTTCCCTGATGTCCATTTAAAGTCCAAGCACAAATTTTATTTTTGCATCCATCATCATGTCCATTCACCAAAAATCCAGGACCAAACTTACAAGCATGATATGCATTAGTCCTAAAAGAAGGGAGAAACTATACTCACAGTTGCAGAAGCCCAAAGCCATGCTCTAAAGGTTAGAAGCTGAGGCTTGAGCTTAAGTTGTTCCATGAGCGCATTAGCTTCTTTCCACTCACATTCAGCCTTCAATTTCGCTTTTTCAGCAGCCCATATAGCATCATCCACCTGGCAAGCATATCAGATATTGCAAACGCAAAATTTTAACACTAATTCTTAAATCCAAGAAACAAATCAAGTGAGAATGTGTAATAATTTGAGAAACTGAACTTGCAGAGCTTGCTTCTCAAATTCACCAAAAGTTGCTAGAATGTCATAACTGCGCGGCAAGTTCATAAGGTAAGGGTACCACCATGAAGTCTTCCCTTTACCCATTTCATTGAGTAAGCAAATAGTCAATGTCTGCATAGCATGAAAAGGATAAAGGAATTCAATTTCACCTAAAACAAGGAATTGGGTCCTAAGATGAGCAAAAGAATGAGCTCAAAAACCTGGGTAGGGGAGAGAGAGTGATGGCCATTGACAGCACGAGAAAGATTGTCATCTTTCAATACCAGACTTTCCTTTGTCATCAGAGCTGATTTTGGAACTTTGAGGACTAACTCTCCTTTTCTAAGATCACGTGCAGCTGCCAAACCTCTCCTGCAGCATTCGTGAATTGTGAGCAGAAGTTATATTGAATTTTCAGAGAGGTTGTGAATATAATCTGTAAGTGCGTACCCGCCTGCGCTGGGAAAGTAGGAGACAGCCAGAGAATGGCCCAAACACGAATCCCCGCAATTTATTGAGTCTGATATTCCAATCTCTGCTGCCCATTGCAGTAGCCTTTCGAGGTTTACTTCCCGCTCCATCTCTCTGAGTCTACTTTTTTTTGTTCTTTTTTTTCTTTCATAGTTTTCTTACACCGTTACACGTTAACAATTGAAACTGCGGTGGGCTAAACTTAAAAAAGCTATCCATTATTGTTGAGAAAAAATTATAAGAGCATGTACATTGCTAAGGGCAAGATTTAGCTATTGTCTTTGGCCAAATGCACAAATTTGTACATCGTTAAAGGCTAAAAGTAAAAACACATATTTTAATAGTCAAATGCCAAAATGAGTAACATTTTATCATAATTTTTTTAATATGTACCGGATTATGATAGTCATTTTAGATTGATTGCCATATTAAAATTTAAATTTGAAGGTAAGAAAAAGTGATAACCAAATGGCCTGAGCCCACATGGTTGAATGCTTAAAAAACTTTAATTATTTGTATTTGGTTTTCTTTATGTGTTTTTTGTGTGTACCCATCACAAAATAAATAAATAATGTTATGTTTATCTTTTTTGGGTAATAAAATAGAGAAATTTTAATTTAGGTAAACAAATGAAAGATTCTTTTCTCCAACGAAAAGAAGATGGGGAACTGGTGCGGAAGAAGAGACAACACTTGTGCTGAAACGTAGCGCTACGTTTCAGCAGTGGCGGATCTAGGATTTTTAACTTGCGGGGTGAACTTGGGGGATCTCTCTTTCTCTTCGAGCTACCGTGCTTGAATTGGGAATTTGTGGGTTTTGGGTTTTGATTTTTGGGTGGGAGAGGGTGGGTTGCTTTACTGCTATAGTTTCAGTTTTATTTTATTTTATTGTAATTCTTGGCTCAAAAATAAAAACTAAAGAGAATTAGAGAAACCCATAAATAAGAACTAGAAGTAGCCAAGCGCTTAAGCAGGTAATGGTGCCCAATGGTGCACTGCTACTGTTGGTGGCCTCCGAGTCAGGGGGTCATCGTCTGGTGGTGGGGGGTTGCTTTCCACAACTCTAGGGGTCGTTTCCTCATTTATGAGGTGCTTTGGGGATTGTCATGCTGGTCGACAGGGGGTCGCTTGGCCCCCTCTCTTTCAAAGTGNCCCTCTTTCAAAGTGGATTCGCCACTGCGTTTTAGCTATTTTTATCTCTGCATTTTTTTTTTGTTTCTTTTCGCAAGATAGAAGAATCCAACAAATGAAATATTCAAATATTCAATATTGACCTTAAATTAAAAATCTTCTTAAAAATTAATCCATGGGATAATTTTCTTCAATACTTAATTAATATTAGAAATAATTTAATTAGATTTAAAATTTTGATACCAAAATATGAGTATCAGTACCATAGTGAAATTGTAACTTAAAAAGCACTATCACAACACTCAAAATGACTTTGGCTATGAAAAAATAACATTTAGCAAAGTAGATGACCATTAAGTATATTGATATAGACTCTTATAAATTAAAATTTATAAATTAATATAGTTTAATAATTATACCATTGTTCTCATTTTAATGAAATCTTTAATATAAGTATAAGGCTTTTTTACTCAAATGCCACCTGAATTATAAGGGGTGTGTACCACTTAAACTTTTTTTTTTTTTTTACTATTTTCTGCTTGAAGTTATTAATATGTGTGGCACCTCCAGTCAAATTTTCTGTTAAATTATCAACCTTTTTCTCAAACTTCCTATTTTGTTACCACTTAAACTTTTTTTTTTTTACTATTTTCTGCCTGAAGTTATTAATATGTGTGGCACCTCCAGTCAAATTTTCTGTAAAATTATCAACCTTTTTCTCAAACTTCCTATTTTGCCCTCAAGTATAATTAAGGAAAACAAAATTTTTTTAAAGGCAAATTAGGAAATTTGAGAAAAAGTTGAAGATTTAACAGAAAAATTAACTGGAGATTCCACATTTGCACATATTGATAATTTTATGTGGTAAATAAAAAAAAAAAATTTGGATAGTATGGGAGCACACTCCCAATAGTCCAAGTATAATATTGAATGTATTTAAATTTAAATATTATTTGTGACCTTGGAAGCATGCCATTGGCTATGGCCATTTTCTTTTTGAAAAATGCAGTGCAAACAAAGCTAGCAATGGTTACAAAATATTATTGTCACCTTGGTGCACCATGTGTTCACATCTGATTGGTGTGCTTAAAAAAAAACTATTCAAATTATTAAAAAACAAAGCTACCATCAGCCGCAGGTGTCATGCTTTCATTAGTGGTGCTATAGGTCTTGTTTCCTACAAGAAGACATCATCTTTTCTCTTTTCCAATCTGGTGCAGACACATGGACTCCACCTCTATATAAGCTACTCTTCTCTTTTGCAGGCTCAACTCTTTTTGCCAAATCAAAAGGCAATAGCAAGATTATGGGCCAAATTTAGCCTAAAATCTTGCCATGGCAAAAATTGCCTTGCTTTTGGCTCAGCAATGTAGACATTTTCTCACATTTTGGGCTAAATCTTGCCTTCAGCCTTGCATTTAGTCCAACAATGTACATGCTCTAACCGCTACAAATAAAGCCCTTTTTCTAACTCCTCAATTCTCTGTTTCTCAGCCGAGTTTTCTAGGGGTTGAAGCGTTGGTCCTTGTGTATCTCACAGGCCTAGCCCTCCCCTTACTTTCCATTTTTGTAATTTTGGTATGACCCTCGGTATACTTTCTTCCTAGAGAGCTTTTCCAATTCTCTATGTGTGAGTTTTTTTGTTTTGTTTGGTTCAGGCAGTGTTCTCCCTCATCCTTTCTATGATAATAATAATGCTAGAGTAGGACTGGCTTTTATGATTATACAGCGGCTTTCGGCTCTTCCCGCCTCTAGTTTCTGTTTGGTTTGACTTCCTGTAGTTTCATCGGATTTTCACATTTTGTTCATCGATCTCCCAAATAGCATTTTAGGCTACCTTGAGTGTTTAACGGACATCATCCCAAATACGGCGAGCTTGTTTGCTTGGCTCATGGCATACTATCAATAGAAGAAAATTCCTGGGATCGTCTTGTGCGACTGCGGTTATCTGTTCTTGAAAGGAGCGAATATGAACGTCATCATAGGGTGGTGTTTGCAGGGATGGATTGTTCGGCTCATTGAAAGCTGTGTTATACGGCATAACAATCGATGCAGCTGCTCTTTGTTTCTGACTTTTATGAGACGATTTGTAATCTTGTTAAGTGGATCAACATTGATTTTTATCATGAAGTTCCAATATCTTCTTGTCATTTCTCCCCATACTATTTTTCTTCTCTTTTTTTTTTCAAAGAAAAAAAAGAGATGAAGTACCCTGAAAATAGAAATAAATAATTGTTCCCATGGAACCTTCTCTTCTAATGGAAATTGGCCGTTGATACAGATCCAAACCCTTCATTTCTTTACATTCGTTATTATCTTTATTACTATTACCAAATCAAATGACGTTAAAAGGATGAATTCGCTCTTAGGAATCGAGTCATTAAATCCTAGAAAGGACGAATTCACTCTTAGGAATCATTAAATCCTAAAAATGATTGTTTTGATGTATCGTGTAAATTCTTTGAAATGCAAAAATCAAATAATTCTCTGTGGTGGAACAAAATATCTCTCATTTCCCCCTGGAATAAATTCTTCTTTTTGGTTTCCAAAGGAATGTTGTTATGTTGCCTTGAACGATGCACTAATCCTTTGAATCCGGTAAATTGTTAGTGGCTTGGGTAGCCCATTGGCTTTTTTCAAGAGGCTCTGCTAGATGAATTATGTTTTTGTTGATTGATTAATATAAATCGTTACTTCTATAAAACAAAATACTTAAAAACTATCTACGACTAAAAATAAAATAGAATTGGAGGCTATCAAAACTTTGACAGTATCTTTTTTGTTTTTTTTAACTTTCCAAATTTAAATAACCTGTTAGAACACATATTTGATCTAAAATAAAATTTCTCTAAAGAAAACTCAACATACACCTAGTTAGGAGGATGTAATGAACCTTACCCTTCAAAATGCAATCATATAAAAAAGACTAACAAATAAACATGAAATGCAAATATAATATAACACTACTTAATTAGTTGTGCCCTACAATTCTTCATAATATAAAAATCATCAATAATAACTAATACTATCAATAAATCTTTTTTAATGGGGATAACCATACAAAGTTGAGTTTTAATATTTTTCTTGGATAGAAATACTCGCTATGTTGTTGTCGTTGAAACAAGAAGAGTCAACATAAAACAAATCAATCTTACAATCAACCAGTATGCTTTTCTTGTTCCAACAAGTTCTTGACATAATTCAGAAATAGAGTACACATTCTAAAAAGCTAAAAGTTCATGAACCTCCTACTCATAATGTTCCAATTGTTGATTCGATATTAAAATGTGTAGTGTGTGTATGAGTAAAATAATGTCTTAAACCTCTATGACTGTATTTTTAAAATTAAAAAAAAAATCATCTTCACAAAATAACAAAATATCAACAACTAGCAGCCTCTAAAAGATTTATATTCAAGAGAAAGAATAAATGACTTATCATTCTTGCTTTGGCATTACAATCTTGGGAAGCATTGGTTTTTAACTCATGAGTTTTAGAACTATGATTTATTATTTCTTTGCTTTGGCATTTTGATTTATGACTTAAGAACTTTGTTAAATTGAATTTTTTAAAGATCTTATATGCATGGAAATGATTATATTTAAGAAGATCTCATTATTTGAGAATGAATTATTAAATGAAATAGTGAAATGATTTTTTTAATTAGTTATTACTAATTATTATTTATGATGAGTGGTTTTTAGACCACCATATAAGTACCATTCTCTTATTAGCTATAGTTAGGTATTCAGGACCCATTAGGGCACATATTGAGGCTTTGGCCCATGTTTCAGGATGTCTTGCCTTTCAGAGGTTGCTTTGTGTGCATGTATGATTGTTTATTCTCCCTACCTGGTATGATACAGTATTCTATATTGGCATATGGAAAGTTTCTTCCTGCCTTGCCTATGTGATGCAGCATTCTGCACAGGTGTATAGCAAGTTTTCCCTTTAGGTTCTAGTGTGGTGGGTTTTATATTATTACTTGGAATTTATCTGTTGCTTGAGTTTCATTTGTGAGTTTTCAGCTATTTGATTTACTAGCAAGATACACATGATGGATTATTTGATATTTTTGTATAGTAATTAATATTCAAAATATCAAACATTGATTAATCAAAGAGAGATTCGACAACTAAAATAAAGATCGATTCTTTGGGATCCTTATTTTCTTATGACATATTTTTGCAGATTTTCAAAATATTCATGCGTATTTGTTTTCCTTGACCCAATCGGAAACTTTATAATGTTTTTGAAATGGTTTGTGAAATGGTTTTGAAACTTGAGAATTTCAAAAGAGGAAGACAAGAGAGTTGAATAAAAGTTTTGATTTGATTTGATTTTAAAGAAAAATAGTTTAAAGCTTCTCGATTTGTACTCACTGAGATTTTTCTTCACATTTTTTTTCCGTTGTATTGTTTTATTGTTCCCCCTAAGTGGTAGCAATTGTCGTGGTTGGGCTGTACTATGTCAAGACACCCTTTGATGTTGGAAATGGTTTTAAACCTTCATCTCATCGACATTAAAGGCACAATGTCTTTCTTGTTATTACTTATGTTTATTTGATGTTGCAAACTTTATCTAGTTACGCTATAATAACCCTAGGCTACTATTGCATAAGAAAATTACACTTTGTATGAGCATATAAATGTACGTGGTTTTTATGGCAATTTCTATTGTAACATATTAGATGATATGCGAGTAAGGGGCATGTCCTTGAGTTTTGATCCCATAAGCCTCCAGAGAGGTAGTGTACGAACAAGCTAGTTAGTTTTTCCATTTGGAAAACCAGTTTATGAGAACTTACCATTATATTGATACTCTCGCTATAGGGCCAAACATTTGGTTTCGATAATAGTAGCTATCTAGGTGGGTGCAGTCATTAACCATGTATGATTTTTATAGCGATCTCTTGTGAAATAATTGTTTGTGAAAGTTGTATGAGCATTATAACTACTTTTATTCTCAAAGATTATAGCATAAGGTTTTTGTTGTGCATAGTGATTTAAGATGTTTTAAAAATTGGTACTGTACATTTGCGAAAATGTTTCAAACTTGGATAGGATTCTCTAAAAGGAAGCAATGCATGCATATAATGCTTACCCCCTTAGTATCTTGATCTTTTTTTCCTGGACGTATTTACAAGAATAAGACACATTGAAGTCACATATTTGGATGGAGGTCGTGAACAATATCGTTGAACTTGTCAACTTCCTATCTATCATTGGTGATCCCACTTAGCTATTTCCTAAGTCAGCCTTTGCTTTGGTTATTCCAGCCCTATTTGTTTCTTAGAGATGGTCTTAAGAACTATTTACCTTTATTATCTTTTTAAAGTAGTGTTTTTTTGGTTTGAAACTCTTTATTCAACTCTTTTAGTATTATGAGTCTTGTACTTATTCGACAAGGTTACTTTGAACTAGTGTAACCTTGAAGGTTGGCCTTTTGTGAAAAGTTTTACTTTTAGTCCCATTTTTCTGCTGTGAATTTATTTATTCTTATCCAACTCATTTTAAATCAAACAGCTGAGAATATTTAAGACTTAAACACTTGTACAAGTTAAGGTTTTGGATGTTTTTAGGGTAGGTACATGCCGCTATGGCATACCTAGTTTTGGGTTGTTACATTGGGCTTTTATTTTTTATTTCAATTATGTTGGGCTTGTCATGTTATACTACTAATATGGACCACTTAATTTATTGTTTTTTTGTGTGCCTTTTATAGAGGTTAAGATATGATTGAAAGTTAGGTGTTATTACGTACAATTTTCTGTTCTTTTATTAGTATGTGGATTTGAGAGTTTCGCAAATAAGAGTAATTGTGACTAAATTTTAATATTACCATATAATTCATGCTCTATTTCTATATTGGAAGAATAAGTTGGGTATTTAGAACATTAATTCCTTAACTTGAGTGGGAATATAAACACATTGATATTTGATAAGGGTTCTCTATCCTTATGACTAGGGTGGGAATGGGTTGGGTTTACTCGACCAACCCATTACCAACCCATTTTTTTTTGGCTAATATGCAACCAACAACTGACCCATAAAGTCAGGTCGATAATTCCGTCCGAAGTTGATTGGTTTGTGGATGCTAAATTATGCAAAATTCGGGTGGCTGATAATCACCCAAACAACCAACTTGGGAAAACTCAGCCCATTGAGCCCAATAGGCATTCACAACTAGCCCATGCCCAACACTCTCACTCACTGACTCACACTCACCCACAATCACCACATACGCTCATCTCTCATCTTCTCATCTCTAAATGTCCTCTAAGTCCTCTCTATCATCTCTCCCTCAGCTCAGTCTCTCGATTTCACTCGTCTCTATCTATCACTCCCTCAATCTCTCGATCTCACGTGTCTCTCCTTTAATCTTTCGATCTCACTCTCTGTCTCCCTCATATTGACACCACTGCTCCCCATCATGTTGCCGTCACTTGGTACTTGGTCAAGGAGCTTGAAGGAGCCCAACGACAATCAAGAAGTTTGTGAAATTTTCTATGATTAATTTGGGTTCAAATCCCTGATTTTGTTTTAATTGTTTGGAATATGTTGTTTAAATTCACAATTTTGTGAAATATTGTGTGATTAATTTGAGTTTAAATCCCTATTTGGGTCTAAATTACAAGTCACCACATACAGAGACCAATCATGTAAGTGAATGCTTCTTTATAATTAGTATTTGATAACCAAATAGAAAATTAAGGGTCGTTGCACTTTCAATTATCTTGGAATTACATTTGTAAGATTAATTTGATTAATTTTCGAGTTATTTCCAAGTTTCTAACAAATTGCAGGTTTCAATTTCAATAGTGGATTAATAGAGGAAGGCTCCATATGAATGGAAAATTGAGACATTAAGCTTCGGATCCAAGTCCAATATTCAATAAGGGTCTAGCAGGAAAATATGTGAGCAACATTAATCTTTTGCCTATATGAGAGTGAAAAAAGAAAGAAAAGAGAGTCGATGCCAACCATTACCGACTCACTCATCTACCTACAAAGTCATCTACTGACAAAGTCATATGCTACCCATTATTGACCCGTAATAATTGGACCAATAATAATTTTAAAAATTGGCTAAATAATGACCCAATTTGATCCATACCGAGCTCTACTTATCACTACAACTACTTACTTTTCCTGGTTTATTTAAGTATTTATCATTAAGTAAGGCCCTCCACTATGCACCTGAAAATTGATACCCATAATCTAAAATGGGTATCAATTTGGCATTAATCTCCCACTATGGGCCGGAATGTGAAAGCCAATATGGGTTAAAACCCAAATTGATACTGAAAACTGAGTATCACCAAAAGCCATACCCAAAAGCGCTGGCCCACTTGCAATAAAGCCAAAATTAGCAGAGAGAAGGGAGACGTGGCAAGAGTTAGTGTGCTTGGAGGTGGGTTCCGCGTGTGGGATCCTGTAGGCTAGGCGCGCCTAGGCTCACATGCAATGCACGGACGGGTTGGATTATTTGCCCATTGATAGACCAACGGCTGTGATTAAGCTAGCCCACTGACGCTTTTTTTTATATTTGTGTGGCTTGGATTAATGGGTTGTTGGAAACCAACGCCCCATATCTGCCCATTATTTTTTTTAAAAAAACATAAAATTAGTTTTATAAATATTAAAAAATCGAAAAAAATTCCAATTTTTTTTTGAAAAGTCCCACAAAATTTCTAACAACCATATTCTCCAAACTTCTATATATATCACTCACTATTACAATGTTTCTTCACAAATACAAAGCTTTGACACCAAATTCACACAAAAAAATTTAGTTTTTATAATGGTGAAACCTAGGAGAACTTCTTGGTCAGAAAATGAAGATGAAGCTAATGTAGAGCGTTTGGCGTTCTACTTTGAGGAAGGACTTGAACATCGAAAAATAGGGAATTTACTTCTACTAGACTTTGCTTCTGAGCCCGAATATAGTCGATTTACATATCAAGTCGAAGGGAATCGCGCCACGAGTCGCATAGGCCTTTTTGGGCTTTCGAGGTCGTTTAGGGCCTCAAAACAGCCTTTAAAGTTTCAGCCGATTTTTGCTATTTTATTTTATATTTTATTTTTGCTTTCCTAGTCAAGTTAGGGCTTGTGGAACTTATTTAAGCCAACTTTGATCTTTTGTGAACCATTATTTAATTTTATAAATCAGAAAACGAGGGATTTCTCTCAAATTCTTTGGTGGATTCCAAAGCATGTGTGTGTGTTTTAGGGTTTCACTTGAATCCCTAACTTCTTGCTGCGTCAAAGCCCTACTAAAGGCTTGGCAAGAGAAGTGTCCAGACACATGTTTTAGTGCCAATCACGGATAAGAGGTGCTTTGGGAGGAGATTTATCAACTTTTTATCCGTAATATGAGAGGCTCCACTATTCATACTGTTGATGGTGCAAAATCAACATGGATGCTCATAGGTTGGGCTTTCACGAAATTTTATGCTTCATTTATGGAGGCTGAACGAATGCGCCAAAGTGATAGCAATCACAGTAACGTAGTTAGTTATAGTGTTTTTGCCTCATTTTATTTAATTTTATGTTTATTTGGTTGTTTTTTATTCAATTTGCATATTTATTTAATACCATATTTATAGTTTGCAAATGCATTTATGTTTTTTAAGGACAAGACCGGGAAGAAATTTGATTTTCTACATGTTTGGAATGATTTAAAAGAAAGTGCTAAATATGTAGCGGCAAACACTGTGCCGCAACTCAATACACTCGAGGTGATCACCGATGATCAAGCTACTCCTGATAGCGACAATGCCAGTCCTAACATTTCACTTAGCGCATACCACGACCCACCCCCATTTCAGCCAGTGGGTCCCTATAGGCCGAGGCCACTAGGACAAAATCGTTCCAAACGGGCCAAGGAAGCTAAATCTTACCAGGATGTAACGGATGAGAGGCTTGATGAGTATAATAACAACACAAATTCTTATTCAAAATAGGGCGTGCTAGAGAAGCAAGTGAGAGAGACAGACTCAAGAGGCTATAAGACCAAGAAGAGTAATTTATTATGAGTCAAAACCTTTCTACCATGAATTCGATGCAACATAGGTATTAGGAACGTAAATAAGCTACTATTGAGGCTAGGTATGAGATGCAAGATAGCCAAAGCTCTCATGAGGACTATTGCCCTGATCTTCCAATTTCAAGTCACACCATGGGTACCCTCCTAATTATTAAGATACTCACTTTGAATTCTGTTTTCTCAGAGAAGTTATGTATTAGCTTTGAAATATGTTTGTATTTTTGTATTTTTAGTTAACTATAACTATATTTGAATTTCAAGTATTTGAATAAAAAATTAATCTATTGGATTCCCATATTTATTCGTACTATTATTAGATTCCTACCATTATTATGATATGATCAATGCATGAATCTTTATTTGTACAACAGTTAATAAGACAATGTATGTGAGACTATTAACGCACGTGAGACCATTAAATAGTCTTTGTATTTAGAAAGTTCTCATATCAGTAGGAATGTAGGATAAAGCTTCAGCAAGTTGTATATATTTCAGTTTTCTCAAGTGAATAAAAGAACGAATTCTTCCCCCTTTTTCTTCACAAAATCTATGAAAATTAGAGGCGGCTGGTCAATGTGTTACTCGTGAACATCGAAGACGGCCCAGAAAAAACAAATAAAAAAACTAAAGGCGGCTGGTCAATGTGAGTAAAAGAATGAGCCATGACTCGAGTCCGTGGGGTTAACCTGCTCCACTCATAATTTAATAAATTATTGTTCTTAAACAAAAACAAAACAATAAATTAATAAATCCAAGAGCCAATATCCAGATTGTTTTTTTTTTTTTTGGCAATAACTGCCTGATACACATTGAACAGTTCAGGGCCAGCTGGGACGTGGGTGGATCTGATCTTGAGCATTTGAAATACCCAAAATATCCCCATTGGCCACTTGCATTGGGCTGGCAACTGGGGTTCATTGTCTGTTAGCCAGAAAAGGGAAAGGCCAGAGGATCATTGTCTGTCCAACTTTTCTTTATATATATTCAATATTTATTGTAAATAGGCTTCATCCAATTTGCATCCACAGTTTGGTTTGCGGTTCATTGTTCAGTTGTTGTTTGCTGGCGAAATCCAAGTATTAGGGTGGTAGTAGTGGTGGGTGGTGAGAGCATATGTGACATGATAAATGTCATGAGCTGGTTTGAGAAGCTGCGTTGTCGTTCTTCTTCCAACAATCTCAGCCGCTTCATTGCCGGCCTTCTCATCTTCATTCTCTATCATTCTTTCCAGTTAGTCTCCAAGATTCCTATACACCCTTCTCTTAAACAAACTCAAATCTAATCTAATTCCTTACTTTTTCATTCTATTCAATTCAATTCCATTCCATCCCATTCCGTACGTATACAACGTTTCCAATGGACCCCAAAGATTCATTCTCCACTGATTGCCTTCAAGGTATGCTACCCATCTCTTTTAATTCAATGTTGCTTTGGACATTTTGGGTTGTCCTTGTTTTTGAGGAGTATTCCTTGCCCTTGCTCATAGTATTTGTATTTGTGATGGCTAGGCTCTCTTTCTTCTCACATTGAGAGACAACACAATGCATGCCCTTCTGTTATTGTTATTGGTGGTGGCATATCAGGCACTGCTGCTGCAAGGATACTCCATGATGCATCTTTTAAGGTAAATACCTAAATATGTCAAAATTTAAAATCATTAACTGATGCTTTCAACATTGGCTTAGCTTTATTCTCATCATTCTTTTCAGGTGATCTTGGTTGAATCGCGCGATAGACTTGGTGGCCGTATTCATACTGACTACTCATTTGGTTGTCCAGTAGATATGGGAGCATCATGGTAAGTCCAGTTTTGTTCCCTTGAATTTCAGGAATTGAGGACCCCCTTTTTGTTTTTTGCAATTCTACTTTGCTTGTTAGCAGTAAGAATTCATTGGGTAGTTGTCAGTAAAAAAGGTTCCCATAGGTAGTGCTTTGGTTCCTATGACATTAACTTATGCTTTATTGTTTAATATGCCTGTTCTTGTTTGTTTTATTTTCAATTTTTTTCTTCTGCTGCTTATTGATGCAGCATGAATTTTTTTAATATGAAACAGAAAAGAAAAATTAATTGTCGCTTAATGCAGGTTCTTCAAGGGTGTTGGTCACCTTTTCTGGGTTTATTGTTCCCAACAATGAGTTACTTGTTAGTCATAGGAACTCCTTCTTCCCCATTCTATATGTGTTTTCTATAGTTCTATTTGTTACATATTCTTTAAGCAGAGCAGCTTGTAATATGTTACATACCGTCACTTTTGTTCTTTGCGTCTAAAGAACTGAAGAAGAATCGACTTTGGTTGATGGCTTATTAACTAGTCTCTCTTGAATATATTTTTCAGGCTACATGGTGTTTGCAATGAGAATCCCTTGGCTCCACTGATACGCAGCCTAGGACTTACTTTATATCGTACCAGTGGTGACAACTCTGTGTTGTATGATCATGATTTGGAAAGGTAATCATATCATTGATTTTTACATTACTATTTTTCTGTTTGCACTTGAGATTTATGTTCTTAATGGTGTTCAGCGCAAGTTTCTAGAAGTAAAAGCGTTTCTTTTCTTGCAAAACATGAAATTCAAATATTGTGATCCAAATTATTGTCTAATTGATATAATTAGTGGATTTAAATTTTTGGGATTTTTCAACCTTTGGAAATATTCCA
This sequence comes from Purshia tridentata, assembly GCA_003254885.1. Taxonomy (NCBI): domain Eukaryota; kingdom Viridiplantae; phylum Streptophyta; class Magnoliopsida; order Rosales; family Rosaceae; genus Purshia; species Purshia tridentata. Next base: position 16,037 of record QANT01003738.1, on the reverse strand, counting down.
TTCCATGTCACTAGAAGATAGATTGGTGCCTTTGTATAAGCCCATAAAGTTATTCATCAAATTAATTGTTTAGTAATTTTCATCTCTAAGGTAACAGAACAAGTTGAATCCATGGCTTACTTCTTGTATACTTCAAATTTGTATCTTCCAGCCCATGGAGTAATGATATTTTCATTTATACTTACAGTTTATTGTGTATTCAGTCTTGTCTTGAATATCTGATTGTTCTTTCAGCTATGCACTTTTTGATATGGATGGCCATCAAGTTCCTCAGCAGATGGTCATTGAAGTAGGTGATACATTCAAGAAAATTCTCAAAGAGGTAGAATCATAAAAGTAATTTCTGTTTTGCTTTTTGTTTTTTGTAATTATAAATGCAGCTCAGTGGAAATATGCAAATTATTTTTTCTTGTTTTATTTCTTTAGACGGGGAAAGTAAGGAATGAGCATACTGATGACATGTCTGTTCTTCAAGCAATTTCTATTGTGTTGAATAGGCATCCAGAATTAAGGTATGAGAAATGAAGTAAATTAGAACACATTTTACTGCATTATGCTTCAATTGTTGGATATTTTAGTCTTCCTAATTTAACTTCCACCTTCTGCAGACAAAAAGGACTTGCGCATCAAGTGTTGCAATGGTACATGTGTCGAATGGAAGCTTGGTTTGCTGCAGATGCAGATATGATATCACTGAAAAACTGGGATCAGGTAAGTACACTATCTAAACTTTAGTTATTACTTCTTCGTGGATGACCTCCTTACAATTGATGCCTGTAGATAATTGATCTGGTGTTGAAGTGCAGTTTTAGTAAATAGCTTGGGTAACAGTTTGTTAATTGGGAATGAATAGTATTTAATTATCAGTCAGGATTACAGTGCATGTATATGCAAGGGTAATTACCCTTGCCTAGCTGGTCTCTGGTAAATTTTACTAGTTTATATGGTCATATTGTTATCAGTTCATGAAGTCCCCAGACTCCCCACCATTCAGGCAAAGGACATGCTTTTCAAATTCCTCTTTTTTTCCTGATCTCCATAGTATTGCTGCAACTAGTACTTGAATCTCTATAACAATTCGCTAGTAAGCTACTTGGCATAGAGTGACTTTGCCCCCGACTTGCCAATTGTTTAGATGAATCCAATAAATGTTTTTTTAATCACGTGATGTTCTGGTTTGAATATTAAAGATTTTTTTCTGAGGAGTAAGTCGAAATGCTGGAGCCTCTTATTCCATTTTGCCCCAAATTCGGTCTTGGCCATTGTTGCTCCCTTCAGTCTTTTAGTGCCAATTTAATGTTTTGGTCTGACAATGGATAAATACTCCTCCTCCTCCACCCAACTGTGGGATATCATCAATGTTTGTGGATGTATTTGTGAATTTAAGAAAAATAATATTTTGATATTATCTTGATAAATAGCTGTATCTCTGTTAGAGTTTTTGTGCTGGGCCAGGTAAATACTGGTTGGATGCAAAGTTTTTAGTCTAGGTATCTTTGATTTACCTATTGGTGAAGGCTTACACAGTTGAGGGTACTTCTTATTGTACAGGAGAATGTCCTATCTGGTGGTCATGGACTTATGGTGCAAGGTTATGACCCCATAATAAAGGCTCTTGCAAAAGATATTGATGTACGTTTGAATCACAGGTACGTGTGCTTGTAATAAAATTAACAAAATGCATTTTTTGTGAGCTGGTTGGGTATTGGAGGATATTCAAACAAAAATTTGACAACATGCCATTGGGGTTGTAAGCAACATATGAACCCTTAGATAAGGTCAAAGATTTATAATAAAGCGGAACTTACATAGTCTTTAGTATGAATTTTTTATTTTTATTTTTAATGCCCCTCCCTCGTCTCTTAACACTTTCTGCCACCATTCGTGCTCAAAATTCTAAAGTCAGTTTCTTCAATCCTTGACAAACTATGGTGCATAGATTTGGGTAAACAGATATATCACTTCATTTAGATGTAAATTTTTAATGTAGTGGGTAGGCTCATAGTTTGCTCCTATATGGCCTGGGGTTTGATTCCTCAAAAGTACTTATCTAGCTATTTGCTAGAGTTTCCTACCTCCCAAAGATTGTAGGGTTTAGGGAGAGGCCCCAGTTTCGAAGTTGGGTTTGCCTGGGGGAACAAAAAAAAAAAAAAAATGTGTGCTAAGCTTCCCAAGTTTTCTACATAATATATTTTTTTATTTTTGTTTCTTTGGAACTACATTTTCACTAGGGTGGGGCTCCTTTATATTTTGGCTTTTCCGCTTGTTTCAATTTATGGGGTGATTCATAGAATGATGGCGGCTAGCTAGTTGGTAGACCTGTAAACAAATTGGGTTTGAATCAGATTAGAGATAACCATAATCCTATTTGTTAATCAAAACCCAATCCAATCCAAATATTCATCAGATTTGTTAATTCCACTCCATCCCCAAATCCTAACAGTGTGGATAATTTTTTTTTTTTTTTGTTGGATAAGAAGCACACTTTTATTAATACTTGGATAAGATATCCACTAACACTAAAGATAAAAATTTACAGTACAAGCAACTACACAAATCATTAACAAAACCAATTACCATAATGAACTGAATAATGATCACAAAACTGAATAATCTCTAAACTCTGAAGAAACTGAAGCCAAGAGGGAAGTCCAGAATCAGACTTTCCCCTACAAAATTGCCAACTCTTCCCCCTTAACAATCGTTGCCACAAGAATGACGCAACTGGACAATGATGCAAACAGATTTGGATATCCAATCCAAAATTCATTCTTTAAAAATAGAATACTTTTTAAAAATATAATTCTATATTATTGTATAAAGATAGAGTCTGATTTTGGGCTCATGCTTTAAACTGTTGTCTCTCTAAAAGGATATTTAGACCTGAATCTGATATGCCGACCACATTGGGAATGTGAAGTCTTGCCTTACAAAGTTGCTATGTCATAGGCCTTTGCGCCTATTGCCAATTGGTTTTGGGTTGGATCATCATACTTCATGATGGTATCAAAGCAGACAATCCATGTGTCATACCAAATGGCCACACATGTTCTAGTATAAGTTGTTCACATGTTTAACTAAAGATGCCACATATGAGGGAGCGTATTGAGAGAAATCCCATATCAGGAGTGTAAATCCTTGCCCTGCAATATATAGTGTCTTGGGTCTCTCCACTCATTGCCGATTGATTTGGGTTTTGATGCTCTAATTTCTACATCATGCATCATTTATGACACTGTTTTGGTTTGTGGATGAATAAATAATGGGAATGGTTGTTTCCTCTGTTCATGATATTGAAAATGGTTGCTAATAATAGTTTTAGGTTATTATTTGTACTCTTAATTCAATCCTTATCTTTGCATGCCCTATGTTAAACCCGCTTATTGTGTTATGAATAAAAAAACCTTGCACCCCTGGGGTCTCTGACATCCATGACATATACTTTTTGAGGTTCACAAAAGTATAAGTAGATAAATAAATAACTTACACATGTTTTCAGGGAAGAATAAAGTTTAATTCTTTCGTGAATCCTTCTTTTTGATCTGAATTCTTTTGTGAATCTTGATAAGCAGGGTTACAAAGGTATTAAATGGGTGTAATAAGGTGGTGGTCACAATTGAGGATGGAAGAAACTTCATTGCAGATGCTGCTATTATAACAGCACCGCTTGGGATCCTTAAAGCCAAATTGATTGAGTTTGAACCAAAGTTGCCTGAGTGGAAGGTCGATGCAATTTCTGATCTTGGGGTGGGCAATGAAAACAAAATTGCTTTACGATTTGAAAAAGTTTTCTGGCCAAACGTAGAGCTCTTAGGCATTGTTGCACCAACTTCTTATGGATGTGGTTATTTTCTCAATCTTCACAAGACCACAGGCCACCCTGTACTTGTCTATATGGCTGCCGGAAGGTTTGCATATGACCTTGAAAAACTAACTGATGATGAGGCTGCTAGTTTTGTGATGTCACAGCTCAAGAAGATGTTACCTGATGCAACTGATCCAGTAAGATTATTTCCACATATTTTCTCTCTTCTTGTACCATTTACACCATTTACAACAGACAATAGTGAGTCAGAGTTTTACCTGTAAACATAAGTTTAGTCCAGGATATAATCTAATTATCAGCAAGTGGAATAAAATTACTTCTTATGGTGATCAGGAGTCGGTTGATGCCAAATTCATGGACTTACCTGTGATTGGTCTCTCTGTAACAGGTTCAATATCTTGTATCACGTTGGGGAACAGACCTGAATTCTCTTGGATGTTACTCATTGGATCTGGTTGGAAAGCCTGGAGATATATACGATAGGCTTCGAGCACCCTTGGGTAATCTTTTTTTTGGAGGGGAAGCTGTTAGCATGGACCACCAAGGATCTGTTCATGGAGCTTACTCAGCAGGAGTTATGGCTGCTGAAAACTGCCAGAAGCATCTCTTAGAGAAACTTGGTAGACTGGAAAAGCTTCATGGTTCTTACATTAGCAATGAAGTCCTGGAAGCAACAGTTCCTCTGCAAATCTCAAGAATGTGATTCATTTTTCATATACCAAGAAGGAAAAATAGGCTTTTATCATCCATAGTTCTGAAATGTCGTTTTTATTTTTCATGGTTAATAAAATTAAAAATGGTTACAAATTTTTTCATAGGTGAATGAATGAATGAGATGTTTGTTTAGGCAAGAACCATGCTTGGACACTCTTGGTTCTTAATGTTCTTTTTGCACTCAATGGATTCTTGTTTGTAATCTTGACCACAAAGAATGGCTAGAAAGCAATTTAAGAGTATTATAGAATCACCACAAAGAATGGCTTTTCTTAACTGAAATAAGAACGAACCTTCAAACTAAAGTTTAATTTAATTTTTTTAAATTAATTAAGGTGTAGAATCAAATTCCTATGGTGAAGTCAAAACCCTAGTTTCTATCTATTGATTTCGAAACTTCAACATATTCTCTTTAATTTTCTTGCACTTTGTTTCATTATTTTCCAAACTCAAAATTAGGGGTCACCAAAAAGCCTAAGACCCGAAGCCCACCCGAAGCCCACTCGATCCATTGGGCCCGAGCCCAATTAGGCCCGAAATTTGGGCCGGCCAGGCCGAGCTCGAAAGTCTTGGGCGGGCTTTGGGCCATCTCCTTGAAACCCAAGGCTCGCCCAAAGCCCGAATTAGGCCCGAATTTTAATTCCTATAACAATTTATATAATTATATAACTAAATATATAGTTATATATGATTATATATAACTTATAGTCTTATAATTATAAATTTACATACATATAAATTATAACATACTTACATAATAATGCATAATTTATAACTTATATGTATTATATATTATGTAATCTACTAATCAAATAATTAGTTATCCAATTGAAAATTTGAAATTCAATTATTCTTAAATTAGTCAATTACTCAATTGAACGATGAAACCCCAGTTAGATCCATTGAAAACCTAATTACACCTAAAGTAGTCAATCTCCCAATTGCTCAAACCCCAATTTCCCAAACCTCAATCTTCCAAGTGTTAAGCGTTTAGGTCATTCCCTATAAATTATACACTAAAATTATTATCTAATAAGTGTAAAATATAAAACCAAAGTTGATGAGGCCTAATGTGTATGAACTTGTTAAGTTTAAGCTAAATTAAATATTCAAATGAGCTAAATTAAATATCTAAATTTTTTTCTTATATTGTGTTTGATGTTTAAGTAATAAATACCAAAAAGAAGTCAAAATGCCCAAAAGCCCGTTTGAGCCTACCCCGACAAAAATCTTATTGGGCTTCTCTAATTCAAGCTTATTATCTAATAAGTGTAAAATATAAAACCAAAGTTAATGAGGCCTAATGTGTATGAACTTATTAAGTTTAAGCTAAATTAAATATCTAAATTTTTTTTTCTTATATTGTGTTTGATGTTCAAGTAATAAATATCAAAAAGAAGTCAAAATGTCCAAAAGCCCGTTTGAGCCTACCCCGACAAAAATCTTATTGGGCTTCTCTAATTCAAGCTCGAGCTTGACCCGAGCCCCAAAAATTAGAGCTGGACAGCCCATTGCGGACCCCTACTCAAAATCCAACAAATCTTTCTTTTAAATTTCAGTTTTAATTTCGGTATTATTTTTTTTTTCTAAAGACTTATTTATTAGGTAGCAATTAAGATTACTTTTACAAATCTCTATGAGATCGACCTTCCTTTTGCATATCTTTTAAATTTCATTTTTATATTAATGATAAGGTTAATTGGAAGGTAGATTAGATCATAGGATCAGCTTGGGTTCCAAAGTGGGGCCTAGCGGGTGGTCCAGTCAACGCGTGCAAGGTGTCACAAGGTACGAACTTGTACCCAGCCTCTCATCACCATAAATGCGTCATTTCTGTGTTGTTGGTAAGAGTGTTGTTAACTTATTTCATTTACAAAAGTCTAGTTTTTCTTTTACTTTTGTTTGTGGTATCGATTCCTGTATCAATGAAAAGTGTTCCCCTTTTCTTGCTATATTAGCTTTATATATTAATTGACTGTACTAGAATGGCTTTATATTTGCTTTATAGTGAATCTACCAAGTGTGGAAGAGATAATGTTAATTTTCATTTTCATTTTCATTTTCATTTTCAACCCAACTATTACTTCCTTCAAGTTCATGCACACCATTACTACACACATATACAAATAAAGTCTTAGCCAAGATTACACAAGAAAAGGACTTAGGTCGAGTTTGGTTCCTACCCGGCTGTTCAATCTGCTTTTTAGCTGTCAATTAGGTCAACACTCAAGCTCAAACACTCAAAACACAGGCTTTCAAAACACCCAAATCAATGGCACTTCTCGACGAGAGTTCGAGCACTTAAAAAATTAGCTACTAGAAGGTTAAAAAAAGGGCTAAAAGTCTTTAAATAAAAAAAATTGTGAATAATTTTTCAAATTTCCCAATCTAAAATTGTATGCTTCATTTTGGGCCTAAAATTTTTTTTTTTTTTTGGGTGTGCAATTAGAATTGAGAAAGTTTACAAACTAGATTTGTAGTTAGTCTAATAAATCTCAAATATTCTTTTTTTTTTTTCAGATAAAAAGAAATTAAGAAATTGAGGTGAATCTTTCAGATTATTATTGTTTGTAACTATGCTTGGACAAGTGACCTTTACACATAATTATTGCCTTAGTGGATGCTGTTTGTCCTTGGTCTGCAATCTGTGGCATGGCTTCTGTTCCTTTTTCAAATTATTGTTATGTTTTCCTTTTCTCGCAGGCTGCAATGGTACCTTAAAATCGTTATCTTGCAGCCTTTATCGATTTTGGCTTTTATTCATTTATTCAGATTTTGAATGACAACAATCTTGCAATGAATAATGCATAATTATATGGAATGGGGCCATCCCATGTGAATTATGAGAGAGATATTTATTGTTGCCGAAATGATCAGTCACATTCAGGATTTTATGTCCTATTCAGTATGTTTTTTATTTTTTATTTTTATTTTAAAGTAATATTCGGTAGCATTGTAGTAGTGATTTTGTTAAAAGTTGGATATGATATTGGTTTGAGATGCCCTTTTTAACGTGGAATTTCATAAATAATTTTATTTGTGGGATTCTATACAGAGCTTACTCTGTATAGTATTTCAACAATTCAAATTGTATAGTCTTTAGATTTTTATTTAAGGATAATTCTTGGACAAAATTAGTCAAATGGAAAATTATTTACTTATCTAACTTTGATTAAATATTATATTTTTCATAAAATCGTCTATTTGTTTGATCAAAGTTAGATAGACATATAATTTTCGATTGAACAATATTTGGGTCACTTTTTAGGAGCACTTCAAGGTCACTTTATCTCTCTAAATTGAAATTTCGACAATATCGATGCATGATTAAAACCGTTCACATTTTATATTACCTATTATAGATTAACTATGCAAAAAATCAACTCAATCGGAAATCGTTTGGTTATATAATTGTTGTTAATTAGATAGAAAAAATAAATGGTTTCTGATTAAAGAGTGATTTTTTGACCAAACCGTTGATTTTTTCTATTTTATTGACAACAATTATATAACCAAACGATTGAGTTGATTTTTGCATAAATAATCTATAATAGGTGATCTAAAATGTGAATGGTTCTGATCATGAGCCAACATTGACGAAATTATAATTTTATGGGGTAGGATGACCTTAAGGTACACCAAAGGGTGACCAAATATTGTTCTTTTCGATTTATTTAAGTTTTTGCAAGAAAAATTTATGAATAAAGACTTAAAAAAAGACCATTCGAATTGTTAAAAAATCATATGGAGTTGGCCCATAAGTCCTATTCTACAAATAAACTTAAATTTGAAATTCTACACTTGGAAGGACCTTTTGGTTTGAGTGATTATATTTTTACACCATCAATACTTTTTACACATTTCATTATTCTTATAATATTTTTTTATATACCAACTTGCCTACACAAAAAAAAATAGTATTTCCACCTCTTTAATTATTATTTCACCCATTTCTTAACTATAACACGCTGTGGTTTGGATTGTCGTTTTCATAGCTTTTTCACGCTGATTATCAAAAACTAAGCAGACCTTTGATTATTCACTGACACAAATGTTTTGACATGGGCATTTCAGAACGTGAAAAAAAATAAAACAAAATATGCTTGGATAGTTGGATTGATGATGCTTTTTTTGACTAAAAAGCATGGCTGTTCTTTGAGGCCCCTACACTATTTGACTAAACCTGCATTGACCCAAGAGTCCTAAATAGCAAATAGCTCAAAGATTGGGATGTTAGTTCTTGGAGGAGCATTCTGTATGGAGCTCATCTCATCCCCAGTGGTCTTAAATGGCGGGTTGGTAATGGAGAAAAGATCCTTTTCTTGACTACAGAACCATGCCTGTCTGTTGGAGCCAATGGGCCGAGGGCTGCCCCCTAATATGAACCTTGAGTCATCAAAGCCTTTCTGACTCGGACAGCCCAAACTCTCGTCCTAGTTTGGCGACCTAAGTGGCCTTTAGTCTTTTGATTAGAGTTTCAACTGGATAATGCATTTCCTGCTTTATGTGAGCGGTTTTTGTTGTATATTTTTTTAGTGTTATTTTGCTCAGCATAATAAGATGTGTTAAGTAGTTGATACGTGTCCTTCAAGTGACATGTGTCAACTATTTAGCATGATAATAATGCGCACTAGTAATATATAAGCAAAATATTTTCCATAATTTTTACTTAACCAAGGTCCCATCATGATCTTTTAGAAGGAGAGAACGTAAAAGATTTGTATCCAATAGCAAGCCAACTCTTGAAGAAACCCAATTTCAAAGAGTTGTGTCCCAATTGTTGTCTAGATTTACACATGTATTACTAGTGAACTGGGTATGTCCGATTATCTACATGCATGCTTTGAACTCCAAGACCAATACCTTTGGTAAGGGTGGGAATAGGTCTGGTTGGGTCGATAATGGCAGATAATTCTACTGGACCCGACCAACTAACTACCATATCTCACAACCAACAACCAACCCATCTATTGTGAAGGTCAGTTGCCGATAAGGCCGATACGACAAATAAGACTGATATGTGACACAAATAAGTCATAAGGCCAATAATTGATCAATTTCAAAATCAACATCCGAACCAACTATGATGGGTCAGTTGGTATTATCGACCTGACCTGGTGGGTCGGATGTTGGTTGAATTATCAACCGGCCGATAATGGATCAGTTGGTCGATAATGACAGATAAAACCGACCCATTCCCACCCCTACCCTTTGGTGTTTCGAGATGTTTATTTTTTTGTTGGTCCACTTTAGGCATTATCTTTCTTTGGCTTAGTTCTTTTATTTTTATTTTTATTTTTTTCAGAATTTGAACTGGTTAAGTTTCAATCTTTTTAGTAAAGTGAATACGTATTTTAAAGTTTTTACCTTTTTAGTAAAGTGAATATGTTTTTTAAAGTGCTTAAGTGGTGAATGCTCAAAAAAAAAAAATCATAATAATAATAGAAATTTAGGATTAAATACCAAGTTTTAACACTTTTTTAGAAAATCAGTTTTACTTATAATTTTTAGGTTTAGCTACTAACTAATGAACTTGATTTTTAGAATAGGTCACAAATTTACAGCTCATTTTGTTTTGGGCTTTACTTGTTTGACAAATTTTGAAATTTGGTATTTAAAGTCAATTAACCTTAATAATAATAGTAATTTCAAGCATCATACTTGCATATACGGTATTTTTTCCAATAACTTGGCTTACTTGAAAATTTAATAATAATTTCACTAACATAATCAAACTCTAAAAAATTGTGATTGAGCTTCAGTTTATGTCTCATAAAAAATTCATTTAAACCTAAAATTTTTAGTACCAATTAAATTAAACCCAAAAGACTGATACTGTGCTTCAATATCAGATTCTAAAAAATGAACAAAAACCACAGACACGTGTCACTATGGGATCAATTTTGAGTTTTTTTGTAATTTTTGGTAACTTAACCACGTTGCTTACTCTCGGCCAAAAAAAAAAAATAATGAACCGGTGGCAGTGGTTATAATTTTTATTATTTCTTATGTCTGGTTTTGGAGTGTTTATAATTTCAAATTCATTTTGGTCAATGGTTCTTTATTATGGCATTTTAGAATAGTTTATTAACTAAGGTGTAATTTTAAAATTTTTTATTGATTTATTTGTAATTAACCCAAATTTAAAACAATAGACTTTCATATTTATGCAAAACATAGAAAATATATACGAATATCAATATTTATCAATTGTGCCTAAATTAATTATCAGGGATCTTTTGATAAAATAAGCTTGTTTGAGAGATGGATTGGAATCTTTTCATAAATTATCATTAAATTGTTATACAAAGTGAATCTTAAAATTATTAAAAGTTCCCTCCCTCTCTCTAACCTTAGAGGCTTAGAGATATGGGCCAAATATATCTAATTTCATGTTCCTTGAATCCCTTGGATATTTTACTCATCATATAATATAATGTGCCGCTCTATTAACTTCCTCAAAGTGGTTAACACTGTCAACTTATCATACTAATAATGGGACATATATATTAATTGGTTTCTTATATATCTGCTTTCAATTGAATATTGGACTGTGACTTCTTCCCATCTTTATGTTCCTAACTATATGTACATGCCAAGATCCAAGAGATTTATTGTTGTTTTATGACAAGGATGCACCATTTCATATATATATATATATCATACAATTACATAGTGAGCGCACTTGTTTAGGCATTTCAAGGCAAAAAAATATTAATATTGGACAACAATGAGCCTAAAATTTAGAAAGGAAAAACATTACTTTTAGATGCTAAAGGTCCTTATCAATTTAAGAACTCCATTTAATTTCCCACATCTCTATGTGCTTCCAACCTAACTTGATGATGACATTATTGCCTACAAAATTTACATTTATTGTCTGAATTTGTTCATAGAAACAAACTAAGTGTTTGCTAGGAATGCAGGATAGGTTTTAAAACCAAGAATTTGGAAATTACTCCACACACTTCATTTTCAGAACTTAATATTGTTTTCAAAATTGGATAAGCTCTAGCTCTTCACCAAATAAAAGTTTGCTAAAATTTCAAAGTAGAATTCAAATCTAATACAAAAAAAAGGGTTTTAAAGTTAAAAAGGAAATTCATAATACAATTGAAAATTTCATATTGTTTGCCAAAAAAATAATTCATATTGTATCTTAATTTTTAAAAAGCCTTGTATGGGTTGAAATAGTCTCTAAGAGCATGGTTCGAGAGGCTTTCTAAGTTCATGAGAAATGATAGATACAGACAGAGTAATTCATATATCATATTGTGTTCTTGAGCGTAAGAATGGTAAAGTCACAACTTTAATTATATATGTGAATGATATGGTGGTAACAAGTGATAATGGTGGTGAAATACTTGGTCACTCAGTTTGAAATGAAACATCTTGGAGACTTAAAAGTATTTTCTTGGTATTAATGTACCCCACTCGAAACATGGGATTTTCCTTTCGTAAAGGAAATATATTCTGGACATGTTGTCTGATACAAGAATGCTGGGGTGTAAACTAGTGACGACACCAATTGAACAAAACCATAAAATGTTTGAGTGCTTGGATGCCTCTCCTACTAATAAAGGGAGGTAATAATGGCTTGTGGGGAAGTTAATATATTTGCTTCACACAAGACCTAATATTGATTATACAGTAAGTGTGGTGAGCTAATTTATGCAAGCTATGTTCAAACTTCATATGGATGTTGTGGAGCGTATACTGAGCATGTACATTGTTGGGCTAAATGCAAGGCCAAAGGCAACATTTAGCCCAAAATGTGAGAAAATGTCTACATTATTGGGCCAAATGCAAGGCAATTCTTGCCATGTCAAGATTTTAGGCTAAATTTGGCCTAAAATCTTGCTATTGCCTTTTGCTTTGGCAAGAAGAGTGGAGCCCGCAAAAGATAAAAGTAACTGATATAGAGGTACTGTAGTCCATGTGTCTACGCCAGATTCGAGAGGAGAAAAGATGATATCTTCTTGTGGGAGACAAGACCAATAGCAGCACTAAGGAAAACATGACACCTGTGACTGATGGTAGCGTTGTTTTGAATAGTTTGAATTTTTTTTTTAAAGCACACCAATCAGATGTAAACACTTGGCACACCAAGGTCACAAATAATCGTTTCTAGCTTGTTTGCATTGCATTTTTTTTAAAACAAAAATGGCCATAGCCAATGGCATGCTCCATTGGTCATAAAAATGAGAAAAATATTTAAATGGGTGTTAAAATAATAATATTTAAATATATTCAATATTATACTCATATTAAAAATTTCATTAAAATAAGAAAAATGGTATAATTATAAACTATATTAATCTATAAATTTTAATTTATAAGAGTATACTCATATCAATAGCTAAATCTTGCCTTTAGCCTTTAGCAACGTACATGCTAAGGTAATTGAAATCTGCTCCAAGTAAGGGGTTGTTGTAACGATCCAAATTTGGGGTACGTCACAGTGGCACTCGCCCTAAGGATCTCAAGAGATAATAATACTTGTAGTCCGAGTAGAATTTTCTCCAAAGTACCCTAAGATGAGTTAAGCCCTTGATTTAAAATTAGGGATTGGATTAGAGTTTTTGCCACAGTGAAAAATGATTTAAAACATAAATTCATTTATATAAAATACCAACTCCCAGGCGTTTCAAGTTCACAAAAGGTACCCCACTAAACATCATTCGCTAAGAATAGTATTTACGAAAATATTGTGCAAGAATAATGACCCACAAAGCTAGATAACCAATGTTCAAAATGGTTACAAATGAGAATAACAACAAAATAAAGGATAGAGGATGACACTCTGTTTCTTCCGTTTCTGAGGTTTCTTTTAGTTTCTTTTTAAATTTTTATTCGATCTTCTGAATCAATTCTTACTTGTTCGTGTTCGGGAACTAAAAAAAGTCTTTTAAAATTTAAAGTTGTTAAACTTGATGTTGATTTTAAAGAAAATTCATTGATTAATTTCAATTACCTACAATGGAAGTAAACATGTTAGTAACATAACCTTCTTCAAAAAGGTCTAAGGGGTAATTATCTTGAATATATTAACTATTTCTTTATTTTCCGATCGCTTGGAAGGGACAAAAGAAACATCTTGTTCTTTCTTCAACAATTTCTGATCGTTTAGAAAATATGGTTAGAGGAACTATATGCGGAGCAATTAAGCATAAATTGATACCGACCCTGGCGAACGAATAATCATTGAGTCCTCCTCATTCCGGACAACACATACAAACAAAGAGACCCGCCAATAAATAGTTAAGTATTACAATAATTTATTTATATCTTTAGAGCAAGGATAAATAATTACACCAAAAAGAATATTTGATATGAATCACAAAGCCCACAACTTGACCCATAAAAACTATTTATTGTAGGTCGGTTATTCAGAATCATTAACCAATTAATTTTGCAACTAATTGATTGTCTTCCATTACAGTAAAGGCTATTTTTAGGAAATGTTATGATATCCAACACTTCGTTTTATGTAAAATAAAAAAAAGGGCAAATAAAACGGCTTTTTTAAAATTTAAATTATGTACTTTTTTGTATCCTTTAACAGATTAACAGCACATTTTTTTAAATCCCTAATTACCAAAAAAATTTTCTAAGCCCCCATCTATTTAGAAACTCTCCCAAAACCCCCTAAAACTTATAATGCCTCTTTTGCTTTTCTGACATATTCTGACGCGCGCTGACAAGGACTGACGCGCATTGACACGCTCTAACGCGCGTGCTGACACGGACTGACGCGCGCCCAGTGTAACTGTATTTTAATACAGTTACACTTCAACACAGTTACACTTCAATACAGTTACACTTTAATACAAAAAAATTCTCTAAGCCCCCAGCCATTTAGAAACTCTCCCAAAACCCCCTAAAATTTATAATGCCTCTTTTACCCTTCTGACAAGTTCTGACGCGCATTGACTCGCACTGACGCACTCTAACACGGATTGACGCTCGCCCAGTGTAACTGTATTTTAATACAGTTACACTTCAATATAATTACACTCACTGAAATTGAAACTAAATTTTTAAAAAACAGTTACACTGAAACTGAATTTCAAAAATACAATTACACTAAAAAATAACTACAAATAATTACACTATTATTTTTTAACAAGAAAAAAAACTTGCAGGCCCATATTAAAAAAAAAAATTACACATTAACTGAAAAAGAAAATTACAAATTCACTAAAAAACAAACTACACCATCACTAAACAAATAGTTACATTTATACTAAATAAACAGTTACACCTTAACTAAAACAGCTACACCTACACTAAATAAATAATTACACCCAGTTACACTGAATTCAGCTATGCTCTCACGTTTGATCTCAAACTCTCACTCACTTCTTAAGGCTCAGAGCTTTCACTCCACTAGGAAGTCAAGTTCGATTGCCTCTTCCTCAAATGAATTTGCACGCAGATCAAGTCATCAAATCTTAACTTAAGCCAGAGAACCTGAATTGAATTAATTTAACAACATAAAGAACTCAGATACAATTTAGTAGTGCTTGCAATAATATTCCACTAGTCCATAACATAAGCTTTCCAAATAATCAGTTTAAGCTCGCTCAAAACCAAACCGAATTGGTTCTACTCTACAATTGCAACTCTTAGCTCAAAATCATCAACTTACCACAAGAAAATTAGATTAAATAACACAAAATAAAATGAAACATCTGACTAAAAATTTACAAAATATAAAAAAAGAAGCAGAAAACAAAGTAATGAAGGAAAAAACACCTACGCCCATCCAAATCGTCTAAATCAGAGACGAAAAAGCTGCTGCAAGTCCAGATCGGAGCCATATAGAAAATGGTGGTTGTGAAGAGAGGCATGCTTCGCCATCGATGGAGCCAGTGATGTCGCCATCGTTCGCTTCTTTTCGTTGGAGTTGGAGGTGGACTGCAACTGCATGATGATGAGATGAGGTGCGATGCTGGCCAGAAGAGCTCGCAGGGGAGAAAGCGTTCAGCTACGATCGGAGCCGGCGATGTCACCGTCGTTCCGCTTCTCGTTGTTCAATCTGAAGGTGGACTGCAGCTACATGATGATGAGATAAGGTGCAATATCGGCCAGATGAGATCGTAGAGGAGAAAGAAAGAGCTAACCAGAGGAGGGAGAATGAGAAAGAGTTGCCGGACGATGGAGCAGGCGCCAGCGACTGCACTCGGGAAGGGGAACCAGATAAGAGAGAGAGAAAGGGAGAGAAAGGGAGAGAGGAAGAGAGAGACCTAATTTCAATTTTTAATAACCAGCTGTTAATTGGTAATAATGGATATATTTGGAATATTGAAAAAAAAGTGGGTCAAAGCTAGTTTGGTATAGGTGACTAGGGGGTTTTGGAAGATTTTAAGTTTAAAACAGGGGGTTTGGGAAGAGTTTGATATAAGCTGGGGGTTTAGGAATATTCTAGCTCAAATTTGAGGGTTTTGGCACATTTGCATACAGATTAACTACTAGTCTCATTCGAATTTGAGAA
>QANT01003737.1:0-10196 GCA_003254885.1 Purshia tridentata | reverse complement strand
CCAAATCTCTTATAATAATTAGGGGAGCGCTAGGGGGCCTCAAAATCAAGTGCCTTAAAAGTGTTATGGAGTTTCCATGTTTTAATTTTATTTCATTAATTTAAAGTCACGTTATAATTAATTGCTACATCAAAATTTTTAAGGACATATCTATCCTTTTAATTAGATTTTATATTAAATTACAAACAATAAGATTAAATTTAAAAAAACTTATAAACAATATACAGAAATATTGAAAAATATACAGAAATCACAATTATGTTTTTCTATATGGTTTTTTAATTTTTCTATATGTTTTTTAAATTTTTTGTATATTTTTCAAATTTTTATATGTTTTTTAATTAAAAGGGTAATTATGTCATTAAAATTACTATGTGGCAATTAAAATATGAAGTGGATAATCACAATTATAATATTAAAATTTCACCTGGTTGAGGTAATTTTGAGGCACCTCATTTTGAGGCCCAAAATCATTTTCCTAATAATTAACCTAAACTACTATCGTAAACTATACTTTGTAGCCGTTATGACTATATATAGGGTTGGTACCGAATCAAAAACCGAACCAAATACACCCAACTTATAACTGACAATCGACTGAATGCAGTTCGAATACCAAAAAAGCCAATCGCAATCAATCCGACGATTGTCGGTATTTGACTATGTTGGAGGTGGTCGGTTGGTATCAGAGTCGGTGGTGAGGTTGAGAGAATGCGAGAGACTGGTGGTGGTGGACCGCTGGTGGTGGAGATCGCAGATGGTGGGGAGATCTTAGGTGGTCCAGTGGTGATCTGAGAGAGATGTAGAGAGGGATCAATGAGAGAGACTCAGAAGTCTCCGCTGGTGGGGGAAGTCTGGGGGTTCTCAGGTGGTGGTGGTTGTCTAGGGAGGTCAAGGGTGGTGTTCCAGTGGTAGTATGATAGAGAAGCAAAGAGGGATGAGAGAGAGATGCAGATTTATTGAGATGTCGGTCGATTTGGTTGGTGGACCATTCCAAGCTTTCAGACCTAACCTCGACTCCGACCACCCTCAGTCGGCTGGGAAATCCGACCGTTGTAGCTCCAACTAGGCCACAACCTCACTTGTTGGGCTCCACCGCTAATTAATACCCGAATGAAAAATCAGTAGTGGCTTATCTTATTGAACATCATAACAGGTCCACCACTCTGTATAGGTCACCTGTGCTCCTTTATGAATATTCCTATCAATGATCAAAGCATTGTACCTACTCCAATTATGGTGTCACCTAACTTCTCCACTAAAATTTTTTTTTAGTTTTTGATTAGTAAATGTAGAGGAGGAGAAAAGGGTGTTAAAAAAAAAAAAAACATTTGTGAGAGAGAAGTATGGTGGTTATATAAAATGTGATTCATGATATTATGAGAATATATGTAGGCCCATGTTAAGCATTGGGAAAAGATTTGATATATGTATAATAATCAAATCGCTTTTAGGTCGGAAGTTCGCATACAATGCCCTTTACCGATTAGTCGGTCTTTTTTTTGACAGAAGTGCGTTACAGTGTACTTTTTCATTTTTTCACTTCATTTTTTTCTAAAGTATATAATGGGGGCTTGGTGAAGGTGATATTCACCCAAAATTTCGAAACTAATTCATAACATAAACTCCGACAAAATAAATTGATTGGTTAGCCATGCAAAGTTTTCACTACCAACCGTTCGGTGAAGGAAAACCGATCGATCGATCTTAAGTGTAAACGTGCGCATGTTCGGACCTGAAGTGAACTAGTATAGTAATACTTTGATAGGGAACTTCTCTATTGCAAAAGTTCCCATGTGAAAAAAATGCAAAAAAAAAGAAATAACAGCCACAGATTTTTACTTTGGTATTAATTTTTTAAGCCGTAATAATAATCATGTGGCTTAGATTTGTTTTCTAAACTTCCGGATAGGAGAAGTTTACTGCTCTGATAATGATATGCCATACTTAATGGTGACCAACAAAATCATGACTTTCTTAAGCTGCTTGATCATTCCTCAAAAATGATCATATAGCATATTCCTTTGAAATATTATCCAAGCAATTGACCTCAGATTGTCCCCCACCATTTCCAAACGCATAAATTTTGGCCTACGCACAAGTCCCAATAATTCAATAGTTTAATGATCAAACTAAAGCATGTCATAGCCCATGCACACCGCACTTAACTAGTTTTTTGGGTTAATTACTATATAGTATGAGTTTCTATGTTTTTTAAGGTCTGCATAATCTCCTTGTGCAAGTTTTGTGATGGAGAAGAGCAAGTCGTTTTCCGGGTACTACTCAACCGCCTACACAGAGGCGCGGTTCGGCTTGGAGGAGCGGAAGAAATCGTACAGCTTCAATGGTCCTCCGGGCAGCAGCAATCAGATAGATGGGTTATCCAGCACTGCATCTGCAGGCAATAATCCAGAGGTGGAGAGAAGGAAGAGGGTGGCAAACTATAACATGTATTCTAAGGAAGGTAAGCTCAAGTCCTCGTTTCGCAACAGTTTCAAATGGATCAAGGGCAAGTTTGTTGACAACTTCTACGACGAGTAGTGAAAATATATATCAAACTAAATATCCTTTTTTCTTTTTGGTCAAAGTGAATTAGTCTGGTTCCATATATAATTTCCATTTAATTACTACATGTACATATATGCTAAAGTAAGTTGCCCTAGATATTTGTAATGGTTTCCCTAGGGCTTGAGTCCAATGTTATATGAGATGGTTTTGACTACTTTTGAGTTCATATAAAATAAGTTCATTTTGGGCAACTAATCGATGAATTAAGCTGTTATTACAAATGAGCATGCTTTATCATTTTCTTATCTTTATTTTGTAAATTCTAAGTCTTAAGCCTTTTTTCATATGTATATTTGTTTTATCTTCTATGGTTATTGCTGTACGTTCTAGTCTAATTATGTGATACAAACCCAATCTTTTATCACATTATTGAGTAAGCCTCTATTTTATATATAGTACTAACTAGGCTCTCCGCACAAGCTCTCGTCTATATTTTGTCATCTATTTATTTATTCATTATTTTGATAGGATATGCATGCTGTCATTTATTTAAGGGAAACTTGCACTACTGATACCCCAAGGTCAGATAAAATTGGCGAAACCAGCCGTTACATTTGCTGTTCAAATTTTATCTGTTGACGTGACACATACGGATCCTACACCTAAGCGTTGACATAATTTTTAAAAATAACCCTATATTATTCATGCTCGGACCCACATCACATGCATTGAACTTGACTATCACTTATAGTTCGAGAGCGGGTAGCCTTGAGGAGTCATCATGAGCAATATATTTGTTCCATCAGTTGATCAGGCTGTAGATCTTCTCACCAAAGGTTTACTCAAGCCCCAACATCTTATTTCATTCAAACTCGATCGTCTGCCCAAGACATATTGGTATTAATTGTTCAGTGCAAAACTAACTTCTTTATTATTCCCTGGAGAATTTCCACAAGTAATCTTGTAAAGAAAAGGTCCCAGATACAGATTTATTATTTATAGCACAAACTCACATCAGGGGAAAAACTGAGACCAAAAGAAAAATTAAGGGGGGGAAGAAGTATATATGTTTCTAGCCCATAAGAATATATAGAGCAGAACAGCTTGAGCTGATAAAGATCACTACTTCCAATAGCCTATTCTTTCTTTGTCAAGTCCGAACATCTTTTCTGGATCAAAATTTCGAAAGTCCAGTGTTGAATGAGATCTGCTGCGATAGGACAATGCACTGCCTTCAGTGTGGTTGACAATATCATTTATAGAGGCCTGTAAGAGTGTAAAGCTTTTGATGTTCTTAAGAACATCAGGATTGATGTTCTTCAGAGCATTAGGGTGGCCCTCAGTGCTTGGGAATCTTTTTTGATGGGAACGGATTATTGGGGAAAGAGATGCATGCAAGTTCTCATGTATGGTTGGTTTAAAACTTGAGGAAGTGCTGCTGCTTGCACTGTAATTTCCTTTCTCTTGGCTATGCATGCTTCCCATCTCTTGGCTCTGCGCGCTTCCCATTTCTTGATGGTACATGTGTGCTTCTGCATTCTTTTCCTTCAAAAACTAGAGAAACACAAAAGGATATACATGACCTATATATTTCATGTACAGGTACTGATATATATAATACAAAAACAATGATTAATCCAAAAAACAACAATATACTAAAAGAAATTTAGTTTAGTCAAAGAAATTTTGAATTTTGGTCCTTTGATTATCAAAATTTTTGCAACAGAGGCAATGCCAATCATGACACATAGGTTGAATGTTTTAGGAAAGACGTACAGTACTTGGTTGCATGGCTTGGTCATTGTCAATTTCATAGTAAACTGTGTTTGTTGTTTCTAAGGAAGAATCAATTGTAAATAGTATCAGTTCTTTTGTTTTTTCTTAATCCAAGCAACCATTCCAGCCTTTTTTTCACCTAAAGGAATTAAAAATAATATGCTTGAAGCATATAAATTTCCAATTAATCCAGAAACATAGATTTCAAATCCCCTTTCATTAGGGTGAATTTAGAGGTCTCTACCAAGAAGCCCCTAAGATGGAAGTTTCTGTAATATATTTAGGTGGTTGTGTGCGTGCAACTTTAATATGTCTACTTAGGAAGATAAAGGAAGTTGAAACTGAAGAGCGACTACAAATTTATTGACCTTTTCACTTTCTACTTAAACAGTAATAACTTTATTTTCCTTGAATAGACAATAGAATTCATTTTTCCTTGAAACTTCTGAAGAACATAATAGAACAACTACCATCCCAAATAAAAAATCTATCGACTCAAATGAGAATTCCGCTTTAAGGGATTTATCAATGTGCAAATTAATTTACCTCAGTGGAAGATTCAGATTCTCCTCTGACCTGGACCTTTCTCTGATGAAGACTGCGATCTGTTTGAGACCATTGCTTTAATTTGGAAGCCCTCCTAAATAAGATGAAAAAGCATGATTGAGTAATTCCTACATTTTTTCCCATTATCCATTTTTTTTATCTACACAGTACATTTTAAATCCATTGTGGTTCTGGTAGCATATGAATGAACGTCCTTTCTACTTCCAGAATTTCTTGAAGTATTTTTGATACTCAAGAAAAGATTTCTTTCAAGTTTTTCTTTTTCCTACTGTCATTTGTTGTGAGGGATTCATTTCTGCAATATCTATAATACAGAAAAAGAAGTTTTCCATTAAATCCAGTTAGGAACATAATGAACCATTTTTAATATCCATGGACCATGGGACATTGAAACATGCCTGCTTAGAGAATTTTCACTAAACTAAATAAATCATTTAAAAAAAACATGTTACATATAATATGGGAGGAAAACGATAATTCAAAAAGCTAATGAATTAGAAAAATTGTCCACAAGAGGGATGCATCCATATCTTATTAAATTTCTGTTTAATAGAGAAAGTAAGACACGTTAAAGTTTAAACCAAAATGAATAGACAAAACACAAATCTTAATTTTTCATCAAAGCAAATCAAATGCATTAAGAAAAAAAAAATTATTTTGTGCTGGTTTTCTTTCTTTCACTCTATTATACGGCAATTAAATCCAAAAAATGAAAGTAAAGTGCAAGTTAAAAGTTTAATAACATACTTCTTCCGTTCCTTGATTTGATTTGTCTCGTCCTCCTCTTTATACATTACTGGTAAAGCTGAAAGATCACATGCCAATGGACTTGAACTGAAGAACTGAAGGCAGAAAGAATTTACAATTTGTAAATAACATTCGAGCAGATGTACATCAAACAATCAAAAAGAAAACAATATTAAAATAGTTCACTAAACATCATTACAACATTACTTTTTCTTTGCTATTTCTTCTTTCATTTTGCTCTTAGAGAGAAAATTTTAATTAGAAGGTCAAGTTCTCCACATATAGTCAGTTTGTACTTGGTATTGTACTCGTAAACTTTAATCAAATTCATAAAGCAAAATAGTAACAACATGGCATGTTAATTTGATTTCCCATGAAAAGAACGATATATCTGGTTGCTAAAACAGATCAAGCATAATGGAAGACCGAACTTTCTGACAAGAGAGTGAAAAGCAGTGATAGAAAACATTAATTGCATAAAGAAAGAGCCTTCTATTTGTACTCACTTCACTTTGGAGAGCAGAAGAAGCACTGCCACGGGATGCTGGGTCCAAAGCGAGAAGTGTGGTCAAGAGATCAAATGATGATGTTGAGAAATCCCTGAAGAAGTCTTCAAAACTAGGTGTGTAATGTTGAGGTGGTCGGAAGCTTGTTGGTAACTTCATTTTCTTCCAGTAATCATCTGAGGGTGAACCACAAAGCTTGAAGATCCTATGAAGTTGCTCAACCTGAATACACATATGCTTAATAGACTAAAACAAAGTACCAGTAATATATAAGACGATTACATGCCTAGGCTTAGACAAAAATGTGGTGTTTCAATCAGTAAAGCATGAAAACAGAATATTATTTATTTCCAGCACAGAAGGGATTTTCAAGATCAAGTGGCATCCATTACCAGAAACTTCTCATGTTGAAAGTTGACAAAGAAATGAAAAAACAAAAAAATATTGATCATATGAGGAAGTATTGTTTTAAAGAAAACAATCATTTTCCAAATACAGATCAGTATTTGCTCAACATTGTTGTAATGGTGGCTCCTATTTTTCCTAGCTGGTATGATTCTTTAGTGTTAATAAACGCATGTGTCAAGACAATAGAGCTTAGTTAATTTCCCAGCAAAATCCAAACGCACAAATGATTTGAGTTCCTGGTGTTGAAGATGAAGTCTAAGAGCATAACTAGTGTCAAAAGCATTTTACCTCTGTCCTCCCAGCCATAATCGGCCTTCCAACAAACATTTCTCCCAATAGACATCCTGCACTCCAAAGATCAATACCAACTCCATAATCTGTAGAACCTAATAACAGCTCTGGTGCTCTGTACCAGAGTGTCACAACTCGGCTTGTAAGAGGACGTTTTTTGGGAGGGAAAAAATTTGCAAGCCCAAAATCTGCGATTTTGAGCATCCCATTTTTGTCTATTAGCAAGTTTGAGGCTTTAATGTCTCTGTGTAAAATCCCATTCTCATGGCAGTGCTGGAGACCAGAAAGCAGCTGCTGCATATAGCACTTGACCTGTAATGAAAACACTTAAATCACTGTGATCAAATTTACCTAGTGCTAAAAGAGATATAAACTACAAAGGAACTCATTAAGTTTGCGACAAGTAGAATTGAGTATGCACAAAGAAGTAATAAAAGCATTTTTACAAAATTTCCATCCAAAAAGGAGTAATCTTTTTCATTTTCAACCTTCATTCTTTCCCACTCTAAAGTCAATTATAGGACTTTCCATTCCTTATCATGAGCTGTTCTTGATCAGTTCACAAATTCAACACCTTTCCAAACAATTCACAAATGCTCAGTTCATCCACCTTTCCAACACCTTTCCAATAGCTACATTCAAAGTTTTTAGGTGCAAAAATTAGGAAGAAAAGTGACAACCTGTGGTTCATTAAGCCTCTGTCCAGGACGTGAGACTACTCTAGTCAAGTCAGACTGCATGAAATCAAAGACCAGATATAGACTATATTGCATCCTTGATGTGGCTAGCCCTTCAAGCTTGATAACATTGGGATGATCTAGCCTCCGAAGTGTCATTATCTCCCTCGCCATAAACTTGACACTCTCGGGCTCTGATGTGTCAAAGCGGACCTTTTTCAAAGCGACAATCTTTCTGGTGTCTCTGTCACGGGCTTTGTACACATTGCTGTAGGTTCCCTGTCCTACCTGCAAAAGCCAAACACCAAAACCCGTATCAGGTCTTGTGTTACTCTTGTCCTCCAGGAAACCCCAAGGAAGGAAAACGAACTTATGGCACCCCACTTTTTTACCCACCAACTCCTCGATCTAGTCTCAGTTTGAAATTTGGGCAAAAACAAGGATAGAGGAAGGAAGATGATAGAAAATGATAAATAAAAGAAGCTATTGAAGCATATCAAGTTCCTCCCATTTGTACACTCCAAGATCCAAAGATACCCCAAAGTCAAAGGATAGGAACCAAATGTATCAAAAGTACAAGTTCATAATAAAATAGAAATTAAATATAAAATGTATAAAAACAATGAATACTCATTCATATCTATTCAAGGAGAAAGGATGAAAGGGTTGCTTAGCTTAACATTTATATCACCACTGAGACAACTGGACAAGCAACATCTGCTCAACATTTTCTGGAACAAGTATTAAGTACAAATGCCAAACACATTAGAAAACATATAAAATTAAACAAAGTATACTAATTACCTTAGCAAGTTTATCATATGAATCAGCACTCTTTGGGACCAAACCAGCCAAAACATCTTCAGGCACATTCTCAACAAGCCACTTTGGCCAGCCATCCACAACATCATCTCCTCCAATCTGCTTCGTCACAATCCTCCCCGACACATTCCCACCGGTGCCACCAACTCCGCCATTGGCGCCTCTCTCATTCTCTCTCTCAACCACCGCCGGTCCTCGTCCAGCAGGACCACCACCACCACCAACAACAACACCCACAACCTTATTCTTATCCACATCATTAAACCTCACCAGCTTACCTGAGTCCTTTCTGGGGTATTTCTGGGCAATGGGTTTCCCTTCATTACCTCCCTTGACATACCCATGATCCACTTTGAGCTTTTCAAGACCTTGATGAGTGGGGGAAGAAGTTTTTGCCTGAACACACCCCATTAATTAAGTCTTAGAACAAGCTCTCCGACTCACTGTAAAAATTTGAGTTGACGGAAGCTCCTAGGTGACATAGTAACATTGACGAAAATGATGAGGACATTGAGAAGACTAGTGTGTGTGTGTGGGTGGCAAAGTTCGATGAAAAATAAAAATGTGAAAAGAAGGTGATACGTACGGTCTACAGATACTATGCTGCCGTCCCTTGGCCGGCATTGGTTTGGAGTTATGGTAAAGGAGAAGATCGAGTGGGTGTCATTCATCATTGTTTGGCTCCGCTTTCTCCGCCGTCAGGATTGGGGGGAATGAACATTCAAGAAAGTTGTTTTTTAATTCGTCACCATTATCAACGACTTGGACTGTGTTCTCAAGCAAGTGGCAGTTCAGAAAAAAGAAAGTGAAATTCTGATTGGTAGTTATAATACCTATTTTTGGCGGGTGGGATGCAAAGATATCCAACGTACTAAACAGTTGCTACCTGACACCACTCCACATAAAAATTTGGGCATTTCATTATCGTTAAATTACAATTTTAGTACCTGGCCGAAAATAAACAATTACAATTTGAGTCACTCTCTAAATAAAAAAGGCTTATTATTTGTTTTACTCTTTGTAATTACATAGTTGTCTTATTTTATCTCTTGTAATATAATTTATTTTTTCTCATTTTACTTTTCACAACTTATTTTCATGTCTCACTTCATCCTTTCACCGTTAGTCAATTTGTTAAAAATAGTGACGTAGAATGGGTATTTTTGTCTTTTCACTCATTTAAAGAAAAAAAATAAACTAAAAAATAGATTTTACACTTCTTAATTTAATTAAAACTCTAAAAAAAATTTTTTGAAACAAAATAAAATAAAAAAATCCCAAAAGAAAAGAATTAAAATTTTTGCAGTGGGTCACTACCCTCCCTCTTTCTCTAGTTCCAGCAAAGCTGCAAGAGGCGACGCTGCTTGTACCAAGCTGGACAGGGAACTCATTGTCCACGTGAAGATTGCGACAACTCAATCGAAAGTAGCACATTGTCGACGGTGAAGATTGCGAGTGGCGTCGCGTCGAGGATCATGTTGGCAACTCGAGATGAGTCGACTCTAGTGTGATGCTTATCAAACATGGAAAGCTCAAGCCTAAAATCACAGAAAATACTGCACCAATTTAAAAACAAATTCCAGTTAGTCCAAAACACAAAATTCCAACTTCGCATCCAAAACTGGCATGAACACAAACTAGGAATAGGTTTGATGTGTTTGTTCGGTTGTAGCAAGGGTATTTATAAAAAACTTGTTAAATGTAATAATAAATTTTTATAATTTTAAATTTGGTGTAGATAGAAAGTATATTGATGATATAAGAGAGAGGTGGTGCAAACGGCCGCGCTAGAGAAAGATACGACAAACGGGAAGAGAAAGAAGAGAGCGGAAATGGGTGTTAGGGAGAGAGGAGAGAGGAATGAAAATTTTTATGATTTATTTAGTTTCAATCT
>QANT01003736.1:0-28320 GCA_003254885.1 Purshia tridentata | reverse complement strand
CCAAATCCAAAGTCAACTTTTGGCCCCAAACCATAATAAAAATTAAAAATTTTTACCTTACGGAGTACGGGTCGTTACAATTCCCCTCTCTTCTCTCTCTCTAAATTCTAAATTTCTATGCAAAAGCTAATCCCCCAATTCTGAAGTATAATGGGGTTTATATAGGGAGGCTTTCCTTGGAGAAGAGGGAAAAGGAAATCACTAAAAATCAGGTTTTGGAGGCTAGGGTTTTGCGGCAACCCTAGGGCCTTGGCCCATAAGCACATGCGGCTGCCCCTAGGGTTTTTAATCCCTTGGGCTTGCGGCACTTAAGCCCATGCTCCCTTGCGCATGCTTCTTGGGTGATCCACTTCACTCTTGGCCCAACTGACTTCATAAAAGGTGGCCCACTACTCTTTGGAAGCTTCTAGAACACTTTCCTTAATGTTCCCCAATTCCCATACGAAATGATTTCACTAGGGTTTTGTTTTCCTAGTCCCACTAGGATTTGGTTTTCCTAGTTCAACTAGGATTTCTCATTTCTGGCCCTGGACGTTGATGGTTTTCCTGACTTGGCTAGGGTTCCTTGTTTGAGTAGGATTTCAGCTTTTCTAGTTCCATCAGAATTTCATCAGTTTCCCTAGTTTGATTAGGAAATGTTGAAAATAGCTCTTTTGGCTTCTTTTTCCTCATTTGCTCCAGAATACCTACAAAACACTAAAACAAAACAAAAGCACACAAAATGCCAAGTTCTAGCATTCTAGGTTAAGGAGTTAGCATACGAAAGTGTGCAAAAATGCACACTTAACAATAAGCACTATTATGTTCATTTTCAGTCAAATGCCAGTTTACAAATCCTTTTGATGAATTACATATTCCTACTTATAACGGAAAAATCATGATTTTATTTTTTGTTTTTATTGCCAAGGACTTTAGGTGCGACTACATTTTAGTGAAACAAATTATGACTGGAGCACATGACTAATTGCATCAATTATTACATTGGTGTACTCATACTTTTTTTTATAGGGTCTTCATCTGTGGAACTCTATCCTATTTAGATTTTACTATGGATCCAAAAACACCCCATTTCACTCTGTAGGTCCCCCATTTACTGTATTTTCTTAGCCAGTTTCCATGTTTGTTTCCATGGGTTGTTTTCTCACTTTTGCTAAGAAACTAGTTATCGAACCTCTTTCCCCTGTCTTTTCTATCATGTCAATTTTCATCAACTCCGTTAGCCACTATTAGTTTATAAATTCTGTTCCTTTCATTTTCAAAGACCATCCAAATTTCTTCGGCCAGCCATTTGGTTGCTCTCAGTTTTGTAACTCATTGTTTTATTTCTCTTGTTTTACTTCAATCTTTAGGAACCTTTTTTCTTCACTTGTCGGCTGAAACCCATGTCATATTTACTATGATAACTCCATTACAATTACATGCCATTAACATTTATGATATTCTCTGGAAATTGCAAATGGTTGATTTTGTTATGATAGGTCTTTTACTGTATTTTCTTGCTCAGTTTCCTTGTTTATCACCAGGTCAAAACTCCTTTGGTCTTTCTTATTATGGAGAGAAGATCATGACTAAACCAATCTTTGTTTCTATTCTATGGTTTGGGACTAGATGGCAAGAAACTGATAGAGAAACAATACGGAATTCTATAAATTCAATAACTTCATCTCAATATCTTATCAAGGATTCTAAGGTTCCCACATTGGGAAACTAGTGGGAGATTATTAGACAGTATAAAGACAGTAACAATGCTCCTATCACTAATAAAGTGGATTTGGGTGCTGAATGCTTCTATACAGGCGCTGAGCTCAACATGACCATAGACCTAGTAATTTACTTTGGGAAATCAATCTTTAACAAGTCTTCTATTCATAGATATGATGGGAACCTGAGCTGTAATCAGCCTTTCAAAAAGAATGATAACAGTGTTTACCATGTTGTGTTTTCTTATACTGTGATGTTCTTAGACAGTAGGGAGCAGAGGGAACTGATGGACATGTGTAGTGGAAGTTTTCAAGTTGCAATTTTTCCAAGGTTGAGGGTAAATATGCTTTGGGCAAGAGCCCCTCAATGTTCAATGCTTCTTCATGGGAATTCTTACTTGGGTCCTCCAAATGGTGATGAAAAGATTGATAGCTTGGGGGGTTACATGCTTGCTAACATTGTTGAGGAAGTTACTAACTAAGATGGAAGAGGATGGGTTAGTAAGGATGGAAGTGGAATGACAATCAATAGTTCATGTGATTCTCAACTTTGGAGAGAGGATGGCGGTCCTCCTTTGTTCATGGATTCAGAGAGGAATTTGAGTTTTAATGCAGTTGGTTTGAATGGTTATAGATACATTGTGCCATACATCTGGGACCAGAAAATCAGCAACTGTGCCTTGAAACTCTTAGGTATTGTAATAAATCGCATCAAAAAGAGAATTAAAAAGTAAAAAACTATATGCTATTGTAATTCTCTCTTCCATTGATTGCAAACCAACTATCTTAATTAAGTAAACAAGAAATTAATTTAGTCTAGAAAAAGAGTATATTGGTTATGATCTATTGTAATACAAACTAGTTCTCCACTTATAAATATATCATGTGCATATGAGAAGGGGGGAGTTATAGTAAACCACTCCAATGGTTTGCAACCATATCCCCAAACCAAAAATGTCTTTGGGCAATCCACTACCCAATAGCAAAGTATATCAGATTCACCATCAACTACCTTTCAGTTGTAGCAGATAGTGATGATCACCTGGAAATTTGCAAGTCAAAATCAAAATATGAACAATGTTATACAATGAAATAATGGAATATATGAGAAGAACTTCAAATTGATAAGCTCAAAAGCGTATATTGAGTTTAGAACTGGTGACGCATTTCTTTTGAGTCAAAAGGATGGGAGCTGAGTTATTCTGCAGGTAAGCTATCCCAAGCTAATCTAAAGTTTTAACTATATATGTGATATGAATTGTTTTTAATAGTTACTTGCACAGCGTTAGGACTCTGCTATGGAAAGGAAGATCTATACAACCATGATGGCATTATCAGCTACATTTCATCTACTAGCTTTCCCTATCTAGAAGGACTGAAATGCCAATGGGTTCTCCATGGAAAACCTAGAACTCCTATGTTTATAATCTTTACTCACATAAAAATATCTAGAGGTTTGGATTTTCTTGCGATTTTCAATGGCACAACAATACAACAGATAGCGAACTTTATGGGTTTTTTACAAGCTCTAATCTCCCTCAATTGAACTTGAGTGGTGAGATTGTTATTACATTCACCACTCAGACCAATTAAGGGGAAGGATGTTCAGCTAACTTTTACATCTCTCATCCTGGTAATGCTCACAAAAAGTTGTCAGTTGTCATCATTGTTGTTGTGTTGGCCTTTTTAGGAGCGAGTGTTTCTCTTGTTTTTGTGGCATTAGCTTTACGTCATAAGAAACTAGGCCACATAAACACAATGGACTCAAATGAGGGCCTTGTGCTAATAATCATAGACACTATTGGGGTGGAAAACCAAATTGGAGAAGGGCCTTCTGCAATTGTTTATAGAGCGGTTTCAACTAATGGAATTTCAGTAGCAATCAAATCACTAAAAGATATAGTTGCTCAAACAGAACTAGAGCAAGAGATTTTGGTCAAGTGCTCTTCTCATCCAAACATTATTTCATGTCGAGGGCATTCTCAAGATGGACTTGGGAGACAATTTTTGGTGTTTGAATACATGGGTATGGGCGATTTGAGTTTGATTTTAAGGGAAAGAGGAGAAACACTCCACTAGGATGAGAGGATAACAATAGCATTACAAAACTGCTTTGCCATTCAAATGCTACATATGTACTTGAAACCAGCAGTATATCATGGAAATATAATATCTAGAAACATTCTTATTGATGAGTTTTATAATGCAAAATTAGGAGGTTTTGGGGCTACAAACTATTGCAGCAGCAGTGGCAAAGCAAATCCTGAGCAACTACCAGAATGGCTACGACGTATGAGGCTTTGGACTACTATTGGTTCAGTTATTAAGAGGTGAGCCTCTGGTGAATAGACAAGCTTATAAAAATTTTAGGAGGCTGGAAGGGACAAATGAGCTCCTATGCAGTCAAGTGTGGCTTGATCGAAGGTTGGATATTCCCAACAAAGCATGCAAAATTGCCTTCTTGAAGTTTTGTGAAATCGCAAAGTGGTGCATAGATAATAGCTGGAGAGTTTACCGAGACAAAAATATTCCCAAGATAGGTTACGTTTTGTTTGGTTTGAAGCAAGTGAAGCACTTGTTTGGCACTGCTTTAGTTGAGACAAAAAAAATAAAAAATTGTTGTAGCAAAGCATCAAAGAATTAACAAAAACATTCACATTGTTACATTCTACACCTCTAAAGTAGTGATCTGCATATGTTTAGGTGTATGCTTTAGTGAATCATCTGTGATCTCAACAATACTAGGTTCTTGTAGTGACTGAAAAGTTAGCAATTGAATGTGATGCAAAAAAATTCATGATACAGTAAAATCTTGGAGTTTTGACATTCTTATCATTGTTTATTATTTTTTACACGATATCTATAGTCAAAGAATTAACTTTTAGATTTTGAGAGTTTAAAAATATGAAAATTTTGGAGGAAATTTTGAAAGAATTTCGATTTCGTTGGAAATTTAGACTAAAAAATTTGATTTTAGTAATATTTCAGGACTTCAAAAAAACGGAAATTTTTGAAATTTAATTCTTTGACTCTGGTTAACCCTTTTTGAGCCTTTTGCCTTTTTCTTTCTATACCCTTACCAAAATCCTAAATTTTGGGGGAGTTCCATCCCTCAACATACCGTACCGACCTTTATCTATGGTATTACAAGCTCTTAGTGCTTTGGAGACTAGAAAGAAAAATCTGAACTTAGCTTGATACTCAACATGCAAAGAAGCTGCTCATAGTACATTCAAGAAGAAGAAACCATCCTTCAACCAATTGTTTAGAGAAAAAATTTTGAGGTGTATTACTGAAAGTAAGAAGTTTGTGGCACCTCATGCTATGGATCGCCTATGTGCAAGGTGATAAGTATATGTGGCAGCAATCTATGAATTGCTGAGTTTGTTAGTTTTGTTAAGCTTGTTAGTTGATTTGTTAGTTAGTTGGGCAATTAAAGTGTGCTTTATATGCTTAACTAGCTTATCATTTGGACAACAAATAATTCTTTTGTAACTTCTATTCGAGTTAATACAAATACTCTTCTTCTTTGTTGCAAAGTTATGGTTTAGTGGATTCTTATCATTGGTATCGAGCCCTCTTCGATCTTGTGACCCAAGCTTCTCAATCAATTAAGGCAAAAAGGCTCCGTCAAGGATTACATCAACAAATTCCGCCGCTCAGCAAATCAAATTCATGGAATTAGCCCAGAAATTCTGAAAAGTGCGTTCATTGCTGGACTCAAGAAAGAATTAAGGCACGACGTGAAGCTTATGCTACCCAATTTCATCCATGAAGCCTCTACATTTGCTCTGCAAGTTTTCAAAAAGTGGACAGATTTGCAAACCCCAATTTTTGGTCGTTCACATCATACAGCACGTTTGTTTCCAGTGAGGCAAGAACCAGTCATCCCTCTCAAACTTGGAATGTTTGACACCTCACTCTCGAGGAAATCCAAGCGAAATGCTAGAAGGGCTTGTGCTTTCATTGTGATGAACGCTATGTGCGTGGACACACTTGCACTAAGAAGCAGCTTCTGTTAATTGATGCAGATTGGGATATTGATAGTTCGGATGACGATACTCCTATCCGAGAATTGCACCTTATGGAAGTCATTGCTTATGCAGTGAATACTCCTATCCAAGAATTGCACCTTATGGAAGTCATTGCTTATGCAGTGTATGGGTTGCCTTCTTAGCAGTCTTTCAAAACCATGAAAATCAGAGGTATGATTCAAGACCTCCTTGTTGTGTTCTTATTGGATTTAGGCAGCTTCCTCAATTTTATAGATGTCTTTGTGATTAAGAAATTGGGTTGGAAATATGCAAAGACAAGTCCTTTTAGTGACATGATAACTGATAGGGGCAAAATTACTAGTGCCGGAAGTTGTTTTGATGTTTCCCTTCAGTTGCAAACATAGCTTTCTATTGGGAGGGAATGAAGTCGAACATTAAAGTCATGGTCGCTGAATGTGTTGTATGTCAACAAAATAAGTATGAGATTGTAGCATCTCCTAAGTTGCTGCAACCCTTGCCCATTCCTTCTAGAATTTGGACTGACATATCCATAGACTTCATTGTGGGGTTGCCTCCCTGTCATGGTAAAATAGTGGTTATGGTTGTGGTTGATCAGCTATCACGCCCCAACCCTCGGGCACGTGACTAAAAACTCTTTCTTACAACTGTGGGCCCTTTTTTTTGAAACAGTGAGCCATAAATATAAAATAATTTACTGAAACCACTATAAGTTACAAAAACATGTTTATAAAAACAAACTGTAAAACCTTTACATAAAAGCAAGGTGTAAAATAAGTTTTTGAAGCACTGCTGGTCCCACTGCCTCGTCTTCTCTCCACTGCCTCCTCAGCCTGCTCAACCTGCAAAATCGAACCCTGCACCCAACCACAGGTACACCGGGTTTAAACACAAACCTGGTAAAAGCTCACTAGAGCTCGTATGAGTGGAAACTACTGTAAACCTCAACAGTAAAATCAGTAAAATAATCAAATCACAATCCATCTTAATGCCTCAACCACAGTCAAACCACAAATCAGAAATCATAAACCTTAACTTGATCACCAAATCCTCTAAACCGATCAAATCCACTGTGATCCTTAATCCCTCAAATATCCTCAATTTAACCTCTAAACTGGAAGATCACCTCGAACAATCCACAAGATCCTTGCTTGGGATTCCATTAGATCCTTCAACTGGAATTCACTAATCCTCAAACAATAACCACTGATCCTTACTTAGAATCCAATTTAATCCTCAAATAATATCCACTGAATGTTCCAATCTCCCTTAATCCTTTAAACTTAAAACACCTTTAAATCCTCGGAATTCCCAATCCTAATTCCGTACCCACTTATTAGCAAACAGCAAACAACAAACAAGCAAAACAATCAAACAAGCAACTGAACTGGAAATTAGTTGAACTTAGGTTCACTCACTGTGACTGCGCGAAAAGACCGAACTGCCCTTCGTGTCCTTCGTGGCTCCTTTGCACGGATTCCAAAATCCGGCAGCACAACGGCATCGGAAATACAAATTCCCGTGCCGAGTGTACCTGCTAAGACCAGACAAACCAACAACCAAACCAGAGTTCACAACCAGTCCGTTTAATAACTGAAACGGGAGGGAACCACCACGCACGGTGGCTGCCCGGCCCCGGAAAATACACGAAAGGTCCAAGAAACTCACCCACTGGCTCGGGTGGTTGGCCCGAGGCCAAAAACCAAGGAACGGTCACTGGAACCCCACACGCAGCGGAACCCACGGCGGTCAACGGGTAGTCAACGGCGGTCAACTTGCCAAAAGTCAAACTCTCTAACGTCAAAAACGGACGACACAACCACGTGGAGGAGATCGAGAGGATCGATTCTCAAACCTGGGTCGACGGCCAAAAGTGACCGGAAAAGGGCGAAACTCGCCGGAGAAGCTGCGGCCAAGCCTTCGATTCGCCGCCCACGGCGGTCTAACCGATGATCGAAGCACACCACTGTGACGGGCTCGACGAGAGTAAGAATTCTGGGCGGTCGGCGAGCCTCGAAGTCGCCGCGATCGCCGTCACGACTCCACTATGTGCGAATTGGATTTTCCGTTCCGGGCTGTTTCGGGAGGAGGCGCCACCACCGGAGGGAAGAGGGGAGAGAGACGAACACGGCGAGCCGAAGATCAGCTCCAGCCGCCGCCGGACGCGCCCCCACGCTCCGGCAAAAGGCGCGGCTGGAAATGACTCGCGTGAGAGAGAGAAACTTGCGGGAGGATGCGGCATGTCCCGTTTGGGAGGGACGGTTTGAAAATTTTGTATGTGGCAAAAGACCCAAAAGTTGACTTTTTGAATTATAGGGCCCTTGGAGTGGACTTTGACATGGTTAAGTAGAGCTCGACCCCACGAGTTTGTAGACACGAAGTATGCGTCAAACGGAGTTACGGTTTGTAAGTTATGTACATGGGAAGGGAGTGGCAAAATTGTAAATAAAGGGACATTCTAGAATTTTCTGGAAACAGCCCCTCCTCTTTTATTTCTCCATTTCTCCCCCTCCCAGCCCGCACATCAGCTCTCCCCTTCCCTTCGCATGATACCCTTCCCTCCCGTCCAGCTGCTCCGACCAACACCCAGCCACCAACCGGCCATCTCCCGCCGTCGCCAGCTCGCCACGACCCACGACGCCGACGCCCAGCCCCTGCGCGCGCCGCTGCTCGGAGAGGACACTACCAGCCGCTGCAACCTCCAGTTTCCGGCCAGTTTTTCCGGCGTTTTCTTGTCCATTTAGGGACGACACCTGAGATTGAGGGCGACCCAGCCNCGACCCAGCCGAGCAACGAGACTAGACTCCTTGACTGTGAGTGGACTTTATTTTATTTAAAGTTTATTTTATTTTACAGTTGAATTTTATTTATCTTGTGAGTTGCTTGGACATGAATTTCCTTTATCAATGTTGATTTCGGGATCTCGATCGTTACTAAATGTGTTAGACGGTTTAATATTTCTTATCACTTTTATTTATGTGTGAGGTTCTGGGAAAACGACTTTCAAGTAAAGTTTCGGGAACAATTATTGATTTCTCCATAGTTTTAAGAAAGTTTTCAAATGAATTATTTAATTTCATTGCGAATGATTTCGGATGGACGGTTTTGGATTTTAATGAGCACCCACTTAGTACCCGTCTTGGATTATGGAAGTATATAGGTCTTTGGGACCCATCACGGCACACACATAGGCTTTGGGCCGTGTGCCGGGATGCTTTGCCCTTTGGGGGCGGCCCTGCGTGCACGTACGGCAGGTATGTTGGCCCTGCATGTGTATGACAGACCCTGGCTCTGCACATGTACGGCAGGATATTGGCCCTGCATGCGTACGGCAGGTCGTAGGCCCTGTGCATGTATGGCAGGATTATTGGCCCTGCATGCGTATGGCAGGTTATGGGCCCTGCGCATGTACGGCAGGCTATACGGGGAAAATTGGGAGCGAATGAAATATTTGATTTAAATCTCAAGATTTTGTTTATGCGGGGAAAATCTTGGAGTTTGCATGATGAAATTTTCGTTCTTTCAAATTGAGAAATCGTAGAGTATTTTACGAGTTTTGTCCAAATGATTTGTTAACGAACATTTTAAATCCATTTCAAAACCTGGGGGTTTTCATGCAAAATTTGTGCGATCCTTATGTAAATTTTTCGGTTAATTGTAAAAACTATTTTATTTTTGTCCACTCACTGGGTTGTCTCACGTTTACTTCTTGTGGTTTTCTTTTAAAATTTCCCCCAGGTAACTGCGGTGGAGCGGTCGAGCAGGAGACGCGTCGAGGATTCCGTAGACTGTAGAAACTTGTAAATTTCCCCCCCTAACGTATTATCTAATTTTGCTATTTTTAGTAGTTGGACTACCGCGGTGTAAACATCACTGTTATTAGTACGAACATTATCTTATTTCCCTGTGGTTATGAATTTGGGTCAGAGACCCCTGTTTGTGGTAGGGAAGCTGGATTAGAAGTGTGATTTACAGGTTGCTAAAGAAAGGAAATCCAGGGTTAGTCCAATTTCAGGGGAGGTTCTGCCGAATTTTCGGTAGGATTTTCCTTGACATTGGATTCCCGCAGGATCACCCCGAGTTCAAGGGTGGAACTCGGGGAGGGTCCTGTCAATGTGGTATCAGAGCATAGGTTTAGGATTCCTCTAACCTTGCACCAAGTGAGCATACCTGTTTTTAAAGAAAACTTCCTTGTTTTCTTATAGGAAATTATGCCTCCTCGACGTGGCCGACCGCCAAGGGACCACCACAGAATTCCTGAGGGTGAAGATGAGGCTGCTCCGGGTTTTGAGCAGTCCATGGATCGGTTAGTTGAAGCTATGACCACTACGGTGCGCACTAGAGGACATCAAGAAGGAGACTACAGTATTGAGCGTGCCCATAGGCTTGGGGCAACTACTTTCAGGGGCACGATTGATCCCGCATTGGCAAATGATTGGATAGTGCGATTAGAGAGGATTTTTGAGGTGATGAGATGCCCAGAAGAAGAGAAGATGGTTTTAGCTTCATTTCTTTTGGATGGTGATGCCTACCTTTGGTGGGAGACAGAAAAGGTAGGACTTGGGGCTGACGAAATCACGTGGGATAGATTCAGAAGGGCCTTTTTCGAGCAGTACTATCCCCGGGTTTATTGTGATGAGAAGAGAGCAGAGTTTCAGAGATTGAGGCAGGGATCTATGTCTGTAGTGGAGCATGAGAGGAAATTCACCGAGCTTGCCAGATTTTGCCCACATTTGGTGGCAAACGAGAGAGAGAAATGCTCCCGATTTGAGGATGGCTTGAGAGAGGAAATTCGCACAGTAGTTGCTGCAGCCATCCATTCCACTTATGCAAATTTAAGGGAGGCTGCTATGAAGGTAGAAAGATCCCTGGTTGAGAGAAACAGGAGTGGAATAAGGCGAAATCTTCAGCAGAGCTCGATTGTGGGTGGACCCAGTCAGGGAGCATCCAAGAGGGGTAGTTTTAGCTCCAGTTCTTCAGGAAGTGGTGGAGTGAGAAATTTTAGACGAGGTTCTGGTAGTAGCAGAGGGATCAGTCTCGGACCGTGTGCAAACTTGCAGTCCCGGGACAGTCCGACAAGATTTACAGAACACTCGGGGAGACAGCCAGGTAGTCGGATTGGTGGAGCCCACCACACTATATGTCGAAGTTGTGGTAGATTTCATAGTGGACCCTGCCAAGGAGATAATACAGGGTGCTTCCACTGTGGACAGCCAGGACATTTCAAAAGAGAGTGCCCTTTGTTACAACAGGGCGATGGAGGAGCCTCGGGATCCGCTCCCCATCGGGGACAGTCTTCTAGCGCACAGAGTCGGAGGCAAGGCATGCCACAGGCTGTAGGCGATACGTCCAGCAGTGGGGCTCAATCTAGTGTCTCTGGTAGAGGTGGAGCATCGCAGAGAGGTCAGAAGGGACGCCCCAGAGCTCAGGGCAGAGTCTTTACCATGACCCAGCAGCGGGCATCCATTTCTCCAGACGTCATTTTAGGTACGTGATTTAGTTTGGGTGACAGGCTCGTATTTGTTAAGTATGCACTTTATTGTCTCACTTAGACTTGCTCTGTTTGACATTAGAGAAGCTTAAGTATAATCTAAAGTCAATTGGAGAATTAACTAAGATCCTAAGTAATAGTTTTGGGGGAGATAAGCGTGATATTGATTATGGAACAGTAAGGAAGGCCAATGGAAATCCTTTTTATGATGGAATTGAGATATTGAAAACTTGTTTGGGTTAAGGCTGGATTAAGTACAAAATGTGATTGAGAATAAAAAGGCTTAGTTGGTTGAA
This sequence comes from Purshia tridentata, assembly GCA_003254885.1. NCBI lineage: Eukaryota > Viridiplantae > Streptophyta > Magnoliopsida > Rosales > Rosaceae > Purshia > Purshia tridentata. Next base: position 16,820 of record QANT01003736.1, on the reverse strand, counting down.
AGGAATGAATTTAAGGAAATGAGCTTATGTAAGAATATCTTATTTGTAGTTGGAGCGTGTTAGATGACGTAAATTGGTAGAGAAACAGTTTTCTAGGAAAGAAACACTAAAGGGAGTTTAACGAAATTGTTGGTTAATTAAGTGGGATTTTTAATCAGAGTAGCGCAGCGGAAGCGTGGTGGCTTATAGTTGTGAAGAACAAAGGAAGAAATTAAGGAACTTGAGAACTAGATTATCACCATGTGTGAAAATTTCGAGGACGAAATTTTTTAACGGGGGGAGATTGTAACGACCCGTACTCCGTAAGGTAAAAATTTTTAATTTTTAATATGGTTTTGGGGCCAAAGGTTGACTTTGAGTTTGGATAGGATTTGATGTTTGACTTTGGGTCCATTAGAAAGGCCTCGAGCTTACGAGTTTATAGACATGCGGCATGTCCCGTTTGGAGGGACGGTGTGAAACTTTTGTACGTGGCAAAGGACCCAAAAGTTGACTTTTTGAATTATAGGGCCCTTAGAGTGGACTTTGACGTGGTTAAGTAGAGCTCGACTCCACGAGTTCGTAGACACGAAGTATGCGTCAAACGGAGTTACGGTTTGTAAGTTATGGACGTGTGAAGGGAGTGGCAAAATGGTAAATAAAGTGACTTAGCCTTAAAAATTCCAGATTTTTCTGGAAATCTCTCTCCCTTCTTTTTATGTCTTTCTCCCCCTCCCAGCCCGCACATCAGCTCTCCCCTTCCCTTCGCATGATACCCTTCCCTCCCGTCCAGCTGCTCTGACCAACACCCAGCCACCGACCGGCCACCTCCCGCCGTCGCCAGCTCGCCACGACCCACGACGCCGACGCCTAGCCCCTGCGCGCGCCGCTGCTCGGAGAGGACACCACCAGCCGCTGCAACCTCCAATTTCCGGCCAGTTTTTTCGGCGTTTTCTTGCCCATTTAGGGACGACACCCGAGATTGAGGGCGACCCAGCCGAGCAACGAGACTAGACTCCTTGACTGTGAGTGGACTTTATTTTATTTAAAGTTTATTTTATTTTACAGTTGAATTTTATTTATCTTGTGGGTTGTTTGGACATGAATTTCATTTATCAATGTTGATTTCGGGATCTCGATCGTTACTAAATATGTTAGACGGATTAATATTTCTTATCACTTTTATTTATGTTTGAGGTTCTGGGAAAACGACTTTCAAGTAAAGTTTCGGGAACAATTATCGATTTCTCCATAGTTTTAAGAAAGTTTTCAAATGAATCATTTAATTTCATTGCGAATGATTTCGGATGGACGGTTTTGGATTTTAATAAGCACCCACTTAGTACCCGTTCTGGACATTGGAGTTATATAGGTCTTTGGGACCCATCACGGCACACACATAGGCTTTGGGCCGTGTGTCGGGATGCTTTGCCCTTTGGGGGCGGCCCTGCGTGCACGTACGGCAGGTATTTGGCCCTGCATGTGTATGACAGACCCTGGCTCTGCACATGTACGGCAGGATATTGGCCCTGCATGCGTACGGCAGGTCGTAGGCCCTGCGCATGTACGGCAGGATTATTGGCCCTGCATGCGTATGGCAGGTTATGGGCCCTGCGCATGTACGGCAGGCTATACGGGGAAAATTGGGAGCGAATGAAATATTTGATTTAAATCTCAAGATTTTGTTTATGCGGGGAAAATCTTGGAGTTTGCATGATGAAATTTTCGTTCTTTCAAATTGAGAAATCATAGAGTATTTTACGAGTTTTGTCCAAATGATTTGTTAACGAACATTTTAAATCCATTTGAAAAACTGGGGGTTTTCATGCAAAATTTGTGCGATCCTTATGTAAATTTTTCGGTTAATTGTAAAAACTATTTTATTTTTGTCCACTCACTGGGTTGTCTCACGTTTACTTCTTGTGGTTTTCTTTTAAAATTTCCCCCAGGTAACTGCGGTGGAGCGGTCGAGCAGGAGACGCGTCGAGGATTCCGTAGACTGTAGAAACTTGTAAATTTCCCCCCCTAACGTATTATCTAATTTTGCTATTTTTAGTAGTTGGACTACCACGGTGTAAACATCACTGTTATTAGTACGAACATTATCTTATTTTCCTGTGGTTATGAATTTGGGTCAGAGACCCCTGTTTGTGGTAGGGAAGCTGGATTAGAAGTGTGATTTACAGGTTGCTAAAGAAAGGAAATCCAGGGTTAGTCCAATTTCAGGGAGGTTCTGCCGAATTTTCGGTAGGATTTTCCTTGACATTGGATTCCCGCAGGATCACCCCGAGTTCAAGGGTGGAACTCGGGGAGGGTCCTGTCAATTTCAGTACTTAACTGTTGAATACTGGGTGAATTCTCCATGAAAATGTTGAACCTCATGCTGTTTCGGTAGTTGATTGTCGAACAATATGAGGTGTTTCGGACGGAGTTCATCGAATAGTTTTCACCATTTCAGTACTTAACTGTCGAATACTGGATCAATTTTTTTGTTGCAAAGTAAGAACAAGGAGTCTATCGTGGATACATTAGAAGATTTCCAACTTTTCACCCCAGAAATGCTACAACAGCATGTAGCCCGGAAATACAGGTACCTCCACATTGGATTGGTACAGGTGGGTATAAAACCACTCACTAGGACGGGACTAAATACGTCTGTACTTGTTTGTGTTCGCGACACCAGACACAACAAGTTTACTGATTCGCTTCTAGGGATAGTTGAATCATCACTGTGCGATGGCCCAGTATTTTTCAACTGTTTCCCCAATTGCTCAGTCTCTTTGACTGACCCAGGAGTCTTAAAGGCTCTATCTTTGAACGTGCAATCTCAAGGATTTGATATGATCCAAGGCTCAGAAAATATGGCTTTGATCTATCGAGTCTACTACAAAGTAATGACAACGGTGAGCCCAGGGGCTAAAAGCCTCTAGCCAAGAGGAAAAACAACCCTCTTTGTTGCAGATCTGAAGAAAGCTAATGTGGTCTTTCAAAAATCAATTAATTGGAATGATGTCCAGTTACCAGATCAATGGGTATTACCATCAGCAGTACCCCCAAGGCCAAGACAAAGCCATGACTTGGAGCAGATCATCCAAGGAGAAGATGGAGAGGTTGAGATCCGATTCTCGACTAGTAGATCAGCTCGAATCAGCCTTGCCAGCTCTAGCGCCAGGAATTCTGACGCCAGAAGAAGTACTGATACCCGAAGGAGTTTCCAATTTGAGGGAAGGACTAAAAGTCCAACCTTGGATGGATTTACGGTGGAAGGATCCATCCCGATTGCCCATCCGACGTACAGACAGTAGGAGCCTACCTTCTCCGACATGGAGGGATCCATCTACGAACCCAGCATCAATGTACTCACTAAAGAAGAAGAAGGCTTTAGAGTAAATAAAGATTTGCTCACCAGGGAGTACATGAGGCCATGCCATGCTCCTAAAAGGAGATGGTACCACGAGAATTTCAGCAAGGAGGAGAGGACTATTACTCACCTCAAATATCTGAAATATATGTATTAGATTAAGAGAAATGTTCCATTTTTCTCTTGGTTCGATAAGTATGTTTCGGAAAATGGCAGCGAAGCGCTAAAAGAGTCTCTATGTGTCTTGAGTAACAATCTCAAGAACTTCAAAACCCAGGGAGGAAAGGTCGAAAAAGCAATCCATCCTCCGACAACGACGGTTGAGTTCAGCGGGACAACGGCCATTCCATTCAAAGCCAACGTAAAGGAGACGGCTTCAGTGATGGATGCTATGGCAGCCCAGCAGAACTACACAAACCTCCACCTCCAGACGACTGGAGAACAGACTACCAGGATCGAGGAAGCCATGGAACACCTGGTAGAAGGAGGAAGGAAGAGGCCAGCACCCGAGAAAATGGCTGTGCCATTCCAAAGGATGTTGGAAACAAGCAGCTTTGTTTCTCCAGCCTTACCAGAAAGGAGAAAAGAAGAAAAGCTACTGATCAGGCCACCACCAAAGTTGAATCCGAAGTTCAAGTTTGGAGGAACTAGCACAGAGCTAGTAGAAGAACTTACAAGCAGAATTTCCAAGTTAAGCTTGGGAAAAGGATCTATTAATGTCTTGTCTAAAGCAGACTCTGACATAGAAGACCTTGAAGAGGCTTTCAGAGAAAATTCTCTGGATGAAGCTCCCAAAGAAGGAATTAATAGGCTTGAGAGGGGAAAAACGAAAAATTACTACCCTCGACCATCACCAGTGGATCTCCAGTATGAAGAAAATGGAGAGCCAAGAGTCTTTGATGGAGGAGCTATTACTGAGTGGAACATAGACGGCAAAACGGGGTACTAGATTGCAGAGACATTTAGACAAATGTTGATGCAAGCAACTGCTTATCGAGCGAGCAGTTTCATTTCAGATGAGAGGCACAGAGCATGTCTACTCATTGCCGGTTTTACAGGCCAACTCAAAGGTTGGTGGGACAACCTCCCAGAAGCTTTTCAGGTGCAAATCCTGACAAGTGAACGAGAAGTAGATACTGGAATGGAGGTAGTCTATGAAGGAGACCAGGTCAATACACTGGTCTATACTCTGCTTTGACATTTCATTAGCGATGAAAAGGCTTACCTAGAGAGTACCAAAGACATCCTGATAAATCTCAGGTGCAAGACACTGTCACACTTCCGATGGTATAAAGACGCTTTTATGACAAAGTTCTTTACCAGGAATGATTGTCATTCTGAGTTCTGGAAGGAGAAGTACATATCAGGCCTCCCGCCGATGTTTGCTGAGAAAGTCCGAAGTAGACTAAAACAAGTCTATGGAGGAATAATTCCCTACAATTCTGTCACATTTGGAGAGCTAAATAGTCACATATGTGCAGAAGGAATAGCGCTATGCACAGACATGAAGCTGAAAAGGCAGATTGAGAAGCAGCGCGCCATGAAGGGAAAAGAACTAGGTGACTTCTGCGAACAATTTGGCCTAGAAGGTGTGAAGGCGGAAAAGAAAAAGAAGCCCAAGGCTATTTGGGACTCTCACAAGAAGCCTTAGTACAAGTATCGCAGACGGGAAGAACAACCTAGAAGAACCCCTAGCAAGGGAAAAGCCTACCCAGAGAAGAGAAAGTATAAAGGGCAGACTTCAAGAAAGCCGCCAGTCTGCTACAAGTGTGGGAAGGTTGGGCACTACAAAAATGAGTGCCATATGAAAGAAAAAATTAATGCTTTGGAAATAAGTGAGGAGCTAAAAGCTTCACTCTATCACTTATTCCTTACATCTGATGACTCGTCAGATGATTTGGCCGAGCTCATCGACGAAGAGGAGACTTCCTCAAAGGAAGAAACCTCATCAGGCGACGAGCAGGAACAGTGCGGGTGTGTCAGGGTGCTCACTAAGAATGACAACCTCACTCTGGATCTAATTGATGGCATCCAAGATCCAGCTCGGAAAAGAGAAGCCATTGAGGGCTTTCTGAATGCTCTTAAAGAGCAACAAGCTCAGGAGATCCAGAGTCCAAGGCAGCCTAAAAGGCCAACAGCCCCCTATAGCTACAAAGCTATAGTAGAAAGAGTTCAGGCTAAACAACTCCAGAAAGAAGTAATAGTCCAAGACTTGCAAGCCGAAATTAAGCAAGTCAAAACGGAGTTGAAGGAGTTGAAAACCAGAATAAATATTCTGGAAATGGCCTAGGACGCAAGCCCTGAAAATGAGGCAGAAGATTGGAAGGAGCTCATGGAGTTCGATGCCTAGGAGCCAGGGGAGTGAGGAACTAAAAGACAGGGGATAGTAATCAATGAACCTGAAGTGAATGCTTTAGGATCTATTCCCCAGATCGAGTGTATTTATGGCCAACGATGGTTGGTAGAGGTCACTATTCAGGTCCAGAACAGTTTTCAATTCTCAACTGTTGCACTAATCGATTCAGGTGCAGATCTGAATTGTCTCCAGTAAGGCTTGGTACCTTCAAGGTACTTTACAAAAACAACCCAGACACTCAGAGCAGCTAATGGAAGGAGAATGCAGATCCAGTACAAGCTACCAGATGCAGCAGTCTGCAGCAATGGTGTTTGTCTGCCAGTGCAATTTATTTTGGTCAAGGATCTAAAAGATTCTTGTATCCTTGGTAATACCTTCCTCCAGACCCTGTATCAAACCAATACTCTCAGGGTGGACAGCCATGGGTTGAAGGCTAAGGTAGATGGAATTGAAGTAACTTTTGACTTCATCCAGAAACCTCAAGCTAAATATGTGACAGCCATCCAACTCCTAAAGGGTAAGGAGCAATTCCTTTGTTCTTTAAAAGAGGAGTTACGGTACAAGAGGGCTGAAGAGGCACTAAAAGTGCCAGTAAACCAAAGAAAAATTGAGCATCTAAAGGAGATGTTCCTACAGAAGGTCTGCGCTGACCATCCTAATACATTTTGGGATCGCAACCAGCATTCGGTGGCACTCCCGTATGAACCAGGGTTCGATGAAGCCACCATGATCCCTACAAAGGCGCGACCTATACAAATGAATAGTGAGCTAATGGAGACATGTAAGAAGGAAGTAGCAGATCTCTTGTCAAGAAGGCTGATAAGAGAAAGTAAGTCTCCATGGAGTTGCCCAGCCTTTTATGTCATGAAGGCTGCAGAAATTGAGAGAGGCGTCCCAAGATTGGTCATTAATTACAAAGCCTTAAATAAGGCTTTGAGGTGGATCAGGTATCCGATCCCCAATAAGAAGGACTTACTCGGGCGACTCTACAACGCCACTATTTTCTCAAAGTTCGACATGAAGTTTGGATATTGGCAAATCCAGATACAGGAAGAAGAGCGCTACAAAACAGCGTTCACAGTTCCATTTGGACATTACGAATGGAATGTCATGCCATTTGGGCTTAAAAATGCCCCATCTGAGTTCCAAAACATCATGAACAAGGTGTTCAACGCCTACTCAGAGTTTGCTATTGTCTACATTGACGATGTGCTGATCTTCTCCAACACCTTCGATCAACATCTGAAGCACTTGAGAATCTTCTTAAGAGCTGTGGAGAAGGCAGGTTTGGTGATTTCATCTAAAAAGATGGAACTATTCCAAACCAGGGTCAGGTTTTTAGGCCACCATATTTACCAAGGTACAATTATTCCTATTGATAGGGCTATTGCATTTGCTGATAAATTTCCTGACGAATTGAAGGAGAAGACGCAGCTGCAGAGGTTCCTTGGAAGTCTAAACTACATTACTGACTTCTTCAAGGATCTGGCCCAAGAAAGCCGATTACTGTACCAGAGACTGAAAAAGAAACCATCTGAATGGACCCTCTAGCACACGATTGCAGTCCAAAAGCTTAAAGCTAGAGCTAAAGAGCTCCCTTGCTTATCCATAGCAAGGCCTGAGTCCACTAAAATAGTGGAAACAGATGCATCAGATTTGGGCTATGGTGGAATTCTAAAACAAAGAGGCCCAAACTCAAATGATGAACAGTTGGTCCGATTCACCTCAGGAGTTTGGAACGGAGCCCAACAAAATTGAGGAAAGTAAAATGGCCTTTTACCGGTTAGGCGTTAAAGAACTGGATGCACCCATTTGATTTCAACCTTTTGTGTACTTTGTATTTCGCAAAACCTTATCTGCCTACGGAGATAAGGGAGAAGATTTTCTTCTCAAGCAATGAGGTGAGGAAAAAGTGGCGCCAAGAGGAGCAAAGGCCACCTTTCGAAGGAATCTCCAAAAGTGCAATCAAAAGAAGGTCCTTAAGATATGGAAAATGCCGTTACTGTGGCAAATTCACTCATGAGGGTAAGTGTCCCAAGAATCAAACCTATTCTCAGTCAAGATTTCATAATCTCGTACTAGCTGGTCCTATTAGGCTCAATGCCGAACAGCAGCATGAAAAGGGTTACGTGAAAATGAAGATTGACGAAGAACTTAGGTACATTTCTTGGAAGATTAATAAGAAGCTCTAGAACCCCAGAAAGAGCCTAAAGAGTCTGGGTAAAATGCTTGTTGGATTTCTATGACCTCTTTGCCGATAGTGTCGCCAGGGTCTACTTCACTGATAAAAAGATCAGTCCTCCTTCCTTTACTTACAGGGATTACTCAGAAGCATGGAGACATGTCCTCATAATCCAGAACGAAGGATATACCCATTCTTGGTTCATAAGGTTCCAAACCTTGGAAACCCCAACGTTCTTCCCAAACTGGTTTATCTCATGGTTTTCCATTTGGGGTCCAGTTGATTCTATCCTTCCAGCTCAACTAAACGATTGCCTGTCAAGGTTTGCTATGGCCAATACCAACACGGTGCAACCATGGCTAATGAGCTTATGGTTATATGCACTATACAACCTCTGTTGGATCGTCAAGTGGACTTATTCCATCTCAGGCCCTGGTGAGGACGAAAATGAGCATCTCCCTATGCTGGTGCGGTCAATCTGTGTGAAGTGGTGGGACAAATTTGATACCTTTCACTTTCACCCTTCAAAATTCAGAATTAAGTTAATTAATCTGGCCCAACCAGAGTCATCCAAACAAAAGGATAAAGGGAAGGAAAAAGACAAGGGTCTAAAAGACTCAATAATGGAACACATCAAAATTCTAAAAGAAAAGAACAAGGATCTTCCCCGTGGCATGTTAAATGCACTTATTCAAGATGCTCTATCCACTCCTGAAGACCACTCATCTGATGATGAGGACTACAGGTTTGTCACGGAGAGCCTAGGGAATGATGATATCTAAATAGATATTCGGCAAAAGCAAGTGACGCCTAAAAAGAGGTGTGAAATGACAACCTCCCATTATCCAAAAGCAGATTCCCTTTGTTTGGTTATGCCGACGCTACTTGGTGGATGTTACTATTAGTTGTCATCTTCTACCGACAACTAAAACACTGCTAGGTGGGAATCTTATCTTATCTATTATTGTAACTTTTACTTTCTTCTGTCGGCCACTTGTTTAGGCCCGTGATTTTCTTTTGGCCGCTTGTTTTGGCCTTTCCTTTAGATTTTGTGTATAAATAAGGCAGTCTAGCCTCAGTGAAGGATATCGATCAGAAGGACAAATCAGAAACATCGATCGGAATCCCTCATTCCTACTCTGTAAATTCCTACTCTTTGTAAATTCTCTACTCTTTGTAAAATATTCTAGTTTTCAACAAAGTTTGAAGTGCATTTATAACTGTAAGTAAGTTTGTTTATTTAATTTATGGTTTTATTGCGTTTTGATTTATTAACTTGTGTTAGACACCACGAAAGATACCTCCTTGTTCTTAAGGATAATATCCAAGCACTTAGGAACAGCCTACAGACCACTCCCCAAACAGATCCACTCTATAACCTTCTAAGGGAGAATATCCTAGACTTGCATGAGGAAATCGTTCACACAAGAACCCAAATCCACCTCTATAACGAGGCCTTGAAATCTCTTGCCTTCTAGCCGAACCTGGTGGGAAGTGGGGCTAGAAGGCAAGAGATTTCAAGGCCTCGTTGTAGAGATGGATTTGGGTTCTGGTATGGATGATTTCCTCATGCAAGTCTAGGATATTCTCCCTTAAAAGGTTATGGAGTGGATCTGCTTGGGGAGTGGTTTGCAGGCTGTTCCTAAGTGCTTGGATATTATCCTTAAGAACAAGGAGGTATCTTTCGTGGTGTCTAACACGAGTTAATAAATCAAAACGTAATAAAACCATAAATTAAATAAACAAACTTACTTACAGTTATAAATGCACTTCAAACTAGTGAAGAAAAGCACACTTCAAACTTTATTGAAAACTGGAATATTTTACAAAAAGTAGAGAATTTACAAAGAGTAGGAATTTACAAAGTAGGAATGAGGGATTCTGATCGATGTTTCTGATCTGTCCTTCTGATCGATGCCCTCCCTTGAGGCTAGACCTCCTTATTTATACACAAAATCTAAAGGAAAGGCCAAAAGAAAATCATGGGCCTAAACAAGTGGCCAACAGAATAAAGTAAAAGTTACAATAATAGATAAGATAAGATTCCCACCTAGCAATGTTTTAGTTGTCGGTAGAAGATGACAACTAATAGTAACATCCACTAAGTAGCGTCGGCATAACCAAACAAAGGGAATCTGCTTTTGGATAATGGGAGGTTGTCATTTCACACCTCTTTTTAGGCGCCACTTGCTTTTGTCGGATATCTATTTAGATATCATCATTCCCTACGCTCTTCGTGACAAACCTGTAGTCCTCGTCATCAGATGAGTGGTCTTCAGGAGTGGATAGAGCATCTTGAATAAGTGCATTTAACATGCCACGGGGAAGATCCTTGTTCTTTTCTTTTAGAATTTTGATGTGTTCCATTATTGAGTCTTTTAGACCCTTGTCTCACTACTACAAAAATGTTCATATATATCGCTTCATATATATCAGTTTTAAACATAACTGATATTGTGTCTTTTAGACTCTTGTCTTTTTCCTTCCCTTTATTCTTTTGTTTGGATGACTCTGGTTGGGCCATATTAATTAACTTAATTCTGAATTTTGAAGGGTGAAAGTGAAAGGTATCAAATTTGTCCCACCACTTCACGCAGATTGACCGCACCAGCATAGGGAGATGCTCATTTTCGTCCTCATCAGGTCCTGAGATGGAATAGGTCCACTTGACGATCCAACAGAGGTTGTATAGTGCATAGAACCATAAGCTCATTAGCCATGGTTGCACAGTGTTGGTATTGGCCATAGCAAACCTTGATAGGCAATCGTTTAATTGGGCTGGAAGGATAGAGCCAACTGGACCCCAAATGGAAAACCATGAGATAAACCAGTTTGGGAAGAACGTTGGGGTTTCCAAGGTTTGGAACTTTATGAACCAAGAATGGGTATATCCTTCGTTCTGGATTATGAGGACATGTCTCCATGCTTCTGAGTAATCCTTGTAAGTAAAGGAAGACTGATCTTTTTATCAGTGAAGTAGACCCTGGCGACAGGAGAAGATGGTCCTGTAGCGATCTTCAAAAAATCCTTTAAGGATAACACCTTTAAGATGCATAATTGAGAGAATGAAGGCATTTTAGCCTTCTTGGAGCTAAATTTGTGAAAGATTGTGGCAGAACCTGTTTCGAACAAAATAGATTCGTACAATATCCTCCTCTTGGCTCCTTCCTTGGGATCAAAAGGATCCCTGAAGTATGAACTGGCAACCTCTTTAGGTTCCATTGTTTTGAACTCCTCTTCGATAACACAGATGAAATTATCGAAGGAGTGGTGGTAAGGAGTCCTTTTAGGCTCCCCTTCAGAGGGTGGTCTGAGCCACTGGATGTTTTCTTAGCTTTCAAATGTTCATTGGAGAAAGCTTGAAAGAAACATGCCTGAGTCCTTTAAGGAGAGATTCTCGGCTCCAGTTTGGACTTAATGTACATCAGTTCTTCACTGACCCTATATTCGATGTTGGAATTTTTCCTCATTGGTCGTTCGGCATTGAGCCTAATAGCACTAATCCTGATAAGATCAACATACTCCTGCTGGAACTCTGTCGAACTTCTGCACTTACCGTCATGTGTGAACTTGCCACAATTCGAGCAGCATTTGTAACGCTTGTCTTCTTTTTACTGCTGATTTTGACAAACCACAAAATGGTGGCCTTTGTTCCTCTTGGCGCCACTTCTTCCTCACCTCATTACATGAAAGGAATATCTTTTCCCTTATCTCTGTAGGCAGATAAGGCTTGCTATAATACAGAACAAAAAGCAGATTGAAATCAAAAGGATGCATCCAGTTCTTTAATGTTTGTCCGGTTAAAGACCAGGAATCTCCGTAGCTAGGGGTTTTCCTTCAATTCATCAGGAAATTTGTCAGCAAATGCAATAGCCCTATCAATATTTGTACCTTGGTAAATATGGTGGCCTAAAAACCTGTTTTGGCCTTTCTTTTAGAATTTGTGTATAAATAAGGAGGCCTAGCCTCAGTGGAGGGCATCGATCAGAATCCCTCATCCCTACTTTGTAAATTCCTTACTATTTGTAAATTCTCTACTCTTTGTAAAATATTCCAGTTTTCAACAAAGTTTGCAGTGTACTTTCTTCACTAGTTTGAAGTGCATTTATAACTGTAAGTTTGTTTATTTGATTTATGATTTTATTATGTTTTGATTTATTAACTCGTGTTAGACACCACGAAAGATACTTCCTTGTTCTTAAGGATAATATCCAAGCACTTAGAAACGGCCTACAAACCACTCCCCAAACAGATCCACTCTATAACCTTTTAAGGGAAAATATGCTAGACTTACATGACGAAATCGTCCATACAAAAACCCAAATCCATCTCTATAACGAGGCCTTGAAATCTCTTGCCTTCTAGCCGAACCTGGTGCCACCAGTCTGCTACAAGTGTGGGAAGGTTGGGCACTACAAAAATGAGTGCCGTAGGTTAGTTCTGAGTAAGGGATCTTTTCATTGTACATTTGTTTAAGTTTAATTCTCACCTTTTCGGCGAAGAGGTTAGGGAGTCCGGAAATGAACTTTTCTTTCCAGAAAGATTGGGCACAATCTTGTCTCATCAGAACTTTTCTTTCCAGAAATATTGGGCATAAGCTAGTGTGGCAACAGCATTTGATACAGGTTGACCATCATTGTCAAGAATGATGTTATTGTCTTTATCCTTGCGAAGGCTTTCTTTGATTGTTGATCTATTGTTTTTGGTGAGATAGTGATCCCACCAAGCCCGAAGTTGTCCCGTGAATCCTGCCACCAGGAGTTCAAGGATAGCAGCTTCGGATTTGTAGCCGGCATACACATTTGCAGCCATGACCATCTTTTCTAAATGTTGGATTAGATGGTATTCAGTCATACCATCTATGTTCCATTCTTATAAATGAGTGGCACTAAAGGAATTTTAAAGAAGTTCTTTAACTTCATATTGGAGATCTATAGGGGAAGGTCTTGGGTAATAAGATTTTGAATTTGGTGAACTTAATTTGTTTAATTGTGCAGTAAAATCTTGGTTTATCATTTTAATTGAGCTAGAAGGTTTTGAAAGGTGTAGACCTTCGAGTTTGATGTTGATCTCCTTTAGGATCTCGTGATCCGTAGGGAGCCGGTTGTCTTTGGATAGTTCAAAGGTTTGAAAGATTAGGGTTTCTTTTCCTTTGGAACTAGATGTTGGCTGGTCTTTGTTGGTTGCTAATGACTCTATTCGGTCGAGCTGGTCACCTATAGAGTCAAGATATTGGTTTGTGTAATTGTTTTGATCAATTATCTTTTTGATATCTTGTGTGTTGATTTCTCTATCTTCAACAGCGATTGCCTTGAAAGGAGAGGCCTTAACTGTAGAACCTCTTACAGTTAATACAACTTCTTCCAAAGGTGGTCTTTTGGATTCAACTGCTTTATTGGCAGTTGTGATCCATGTTTTTGTTGGTTTGTTTGTAACCTTTACTTTTCCAGAGAAGGGAGAAGTAAGGTTATTTTGTTCACAGTAAATTTGAAGCCATTTGAAAAAGTACACATGTATTTTATGTCTATTTAGGAATACATAATACTTTTCTTGTATTTCGAGTTTGTTGAAGTTTTTACTAAACCAGATTCTTTTTTCGATATTTTCTTTTGAATAATAGTCTTTGCGTAAATATTCTTTGTCTATTGTAAATTTGTTGTTGATGATTGTAAAGATTTGAGGGTCAGAAATGTCAACCATAGAAAATACGGTTGGTGAACCTATACCTTCATCTTGATAGAAGACTTCTGGAATCTTGTCTTTTGAAATTTCTTTAACTTGGTTGGAATTTTTCTTAAGTTTTGGGGCTTCTGATTCTTCACTTGAAGTTTCAGCTATATTATTGTTGATGTTTAAGTTTGTAAAGTCTTGACTAGTTGTTGAGATTGATTTTGACTTTAAAAATCTTTTTGACTGTTCTTTTCCCAGATCTGAAGTAGATCTTCGAGCAGAAGAATAGTCATCAATAATTATTTTAGTTTGTCGTTTGCTTGAAATTTTATACCTACGGTACCGTCAGGTTCTTCGTAGATATAATCTAACTGTTGATTTTGTATTTTTGAGAGTGAAACAGCATCAGCCAATTTCCACTCACTAGGCAGATCGATCTCATTCCAGTGAATAGTCTTTGGTGTGCTGACATTTGCTCTTCTTAGATCTGTTTCTAAGAGGAGTGTTGATCCTACAGGGTTTGTGATTAAGGCTTCTGGAAAGATCAAGGTGTTGAGAAGTTTGCAATGGACTCTGAAGATTACAGCCATAGGCTGGGACTTTGGGGTCATATCATAACCCTTTGTTTTGATGTTGAGGACAAGAGAATTGAGGATTCTTAAATCTGAAGTAAATATAGGGAAATTTGGAAAACAGTCAAAATGAATTGGACCATTACACAAGCTGGACTCCACCAGGCCTAACATTGAGTCAAAGAACCTGTTGTGTCTGCAGTCACGAAGGGCTACAAGCACAGAGGTTCGAAGACCATTTTTGGTCAAGGGTTTGATTCCTACTTGTACCATTCCGATGTGAAGGTACTTGTAAGTTTTTTGAAGTTCCTTGAGGGTTTGAGAAGTGAGTAATTGAATGTTTTGATTTTCAGTTTCAAGAGGAACAGTTCTATCTTGGACTTTGATGTTCATTCTAGAGGAAAAGTCAAATTTTCCTATCTTGTAGATTTCTTTGTAATTGTGTTTTGAAAGGGTCCAATTATACAAACTGATCATTGAGATTTCAGAGCTAAGCTTTTCACTATTGATGATTTGGTTTTGGTCTTAGGTAGACGCTACCGAAGACATTGGGTTAGGAGGAACGGATTGGCTTTCGGAACTCTGATAGAATACACCCCTGCTGACCAACGGACTTACCCCGGGACTTATCACACTACCATAACTGCTGGGACCACAGGTTGCTACCTTTCTACCCCTCGTAAGGGTTCCTAGTACCTCTCTCTCTCTCTCCCCGCCTAATGGCTCTGATACCAGATACCTATCCTAGGACAGAATTACCCTAGTGATAGAACAACGTAAAACTTAACAAATTATTTTAAACATACATATATACAAACTAACTAATAAATTCACAATAAGATTTTAAAATTAAACAATTTACCTCAAAAATACAAAATCATCCAAATCAACCTTTTACAGTTCTAAGTTCCTGTAAACATAAATCACCAAAATAAGATAAATTAATCAAATATTCAAACTTTAACAATAAAACATAAAATAAAAAAACAATAAAACCAAAATAAAAACAGAAAATTCCAAAAAAAAAAAACTAGAAAATCACAAAATAAACAAAAGAAAAAACATAAAATCACAAAAAAAAAAAAAANAACCAAAAAAAAAACAGAAAATTCCAAAAAAAAATAGAAAATCACAAAAAAAACAAAAAAAAAACCCACCAAGAGAGGGATGGGGAGATCCGGTGAGGGAGGTGTTTTACGGGTTAGGGAGGGCACGGTGGGCTGCGGTGGGGCTAGGGTAGGGCTAGGGTGGGGCTGGGGTTTAGGTGTGGGAAAGGGGGAGGTGGTGGGTTCGGTGGAGAGAGGGAGAGAGGCACGGTTGAGAAAAAGAGAGTGAGATTTACAAAGGGCGGCAGTGTTGAAGGAAGGAGGGAGCCTCGAGAAAAAAGAAAGAAAAAGGGTTAGGGGCTTTAATTTTTAGACTTTGGGTGACCAAAGCATTTCGTTGCCCCAAGTCTTCAACTCGTAGCCCATATCCATCGCAAACGCGTTAGTTTGCCACAATTTTGGGCGACGAATGATGTGATGTCATCTCCCAAAGACAGTTGGGGCAATGAAATACTTGTCACCCAAAATTTTTCGTCGCCTTAAGAACTTTGAGCAATGAATATATGTTGCCGTCAAAATTCTGTTCTCGCTTTATATTTGGGCCATGACAGAAGTTCGTCACCCAACATCCATCTAGGGAGACGATTATTTACTTCCGTCACCCAATATATCTTTAAGCAATGAAATTGTTATCTAGGGAGACGAAAGGACACATTCGTCGCCCAAAGCTATTTGGGGGGACTCAATTGTGTCTATTGCCCAAACTCCTTTTTCTTGTAGTGCTTGGCTAAGGGGTGGCTGCGGGTCACACTATCAGGTCATCAGAGTGGGTGGCACCAGCAACAGCAACAAGGATCGCACGAGTGAAGAGAGAAAAGTGAAGTGTGTGATTGTCTCTGAGAGAGGGAAATGAGCGAAATTTAGCAAAAAGTTCGTTGAGATTTTGCAAAAACGCGAAAAAAAAAATATATATATAAAACATTGGATGGCTCTCGAATTTCGCCCCAAAATTTTAGCAAAAACTTCGACAAAAACAAAGAGCTTGTGTGTTAAAATTTTGACCCCCTTAAAAATGAAATTTAACACCTTGATCTTAATTAAACAAAATTAATACTCATTAACCATAATTTTATTGAAAAAAAAATGGTTATTTCATCAACCGTCAGGTTTCAACTATATTTGGCTTGGGTTGGGTTCCAGATCCCTGAGGTGAACCTAACCAATTGTTCTGGATGGTTTGGGTATTTTTGTTTGAGAATACCACCATAACCTAAGTCAGATGCATCTGTCTCCACAATTTTAGAGGCAGACTCATCAAGGAGACTGACGCAAGGAAGGTGTTTGACTAAACTTTTGACTTTTGTTACTACTTGGGTATGCTCATATGTTCAAGGAGGAGGATTCTTTTTAAGTTTTTGGTATAAGGGTTTGCAGATGAGGGTTAGTTCTTGGATGAAGTCGGATACATAGTTTAGGCATCCTAAGAAACCTTTGGGGTTGCGTTTTGTCTTTAAGTTCGTCTGGACATTTGTCAGCAAACTCTA
This sequence comes from Purshia tridentata, assembly GCA_003254885.1. NCBI lineage: Eukaryota > Viridiplantae > Streptophyta > Magnoliopsida > Rosales > Rosaceae > Purshia > Purshia tridentata. The sequence continues at coordinate 110 of QANT01003736.1, read as the reverse complement.
TGGTCCTAGAAATTGGAACTATTGAATTCTGGTAGATGTTGTGTCCTAAAAATCTAATTTTTGTTTGAAACAAGGTAATCTTTTTTGAAGAAAGAACTAGACCATTCTCT
>QANT01003735.1:0-20344 GCA_003254885.1 Purshia tridentata | reverse complement strand
GTCATCTTATTCTTACTTAGATATAACATTCATTTGTATGCGATCACAACATAAAAAATGTGTAAGCAAAAAGTCATGTTTTTATGATTTTTTCATAAAAAATACTTGTTTACAATATCAACAGATGGGGAAATTTTTTTTTTAATTTAATATGGGTGTGAGTGTGTGCTGAAAAGTTTGTAAAGAGAATTAATACAAAGCTAACCATGCGTTTGGGCCAATCACATAACTTATCTCATAATCTATATGGTTTATTTTTTAGGCCCTACTTCAAAGAGCATTATTGTAAAAAATCAACTAAATAAAAATTATTTAGTAATCTAATTCTGAATAGATAAAAAAAATGATCACTGCTTTCGATAAAACATATAAATAGTTGTTATATGATCAAATGGATAAATGATTTTTAATTTTGGAAATTTTTTACAGAGATGATCTTTGAAGTAGGGTCTAAAACATGGACATTCGAATTTTGAAATTACATTATGCGGTGAGCCCAAATGGTGGTTAATTTTTTTTAAACTTGCTAACCAATTAGTTTTAGAGCATTCTTAATAGAAGATGTCTACTATGTGCACATTAATTTATACGACTTTATTAATTTATGGGGCAGGATAATCCCTTGGTCCAGGAATGTGGTGGGCCAAGAGGTTAATGGCCTTGTTCAATCCAAGTCCAAAAAGTGCAGGTTTGGGCTGCTTTTCAGTTGAAGTGCATATATGGCAACTCTCTATTTGCAGGCTGTAATGTCCAGCAATTAATGGTGTGGGGATGAACATCAGCCATCAGGCAGAGGCTGAAGCTGTTGGAGATTGTCATTCATGAATGAATTCATGGTGCAAGAACAATATATATAGCATCAGCCCCAATTAATGTTTCAATTTAGTTTCTAGATCGATAGGGATGTGCTTCAGTTGATTCTATACATTGTGCATGGTATACATGCATCCTAGCTTTCATTTCGGATTTTGATCTGGTCGTTTTATTTAATTACATGCACAATTCTTTTAGCACTCGTTTGTTACACTGAACTGGATTGGATTAGACTATACTAAATTGTATTCAATTGTAATGAATTGGATAATGTTTTATGGTGAAAAGTTTTTAGATTTCTTTTGAGCTGTCATATACTTTTTCAGATTCATACGTACCCAGTACAATTTTAGTTTAATATAACACAATTAATTAAAATTCAGTCAAGCCCAGTTTAACATGTCAAGAGCTATGTTTGAAATTCCAAAAGTAAATTCGATACCTCGAAGAATATTTGTGTAATAGACCCATTTTTGTTGTTAATTCGTACAGTTGGTTTTTTCATTTAGAAATTCTCTTATGCTGGTATCAACAAATTTCTAAGAGAATGTTAACCAAAGGTTTAATTTGTAAACACTTCGAAATATAAGGGGGGTGTCAATGCATGTAAACTTGGGAGGTACATAGTTTAAAGGGAAAATGCACTAAAGCTTAGACGATGTTTGTGTAATTGACTCATATTTGAAGATATATTTGGGAAGACTTGGAATCATACTTAATGTGAACATTTAGAAACCTTAATTGTTGATAAACCCTTTTAAGTTCACCAGTTGTAATATGTGAACTCGATCCCAATTAATATTTAAATTGTACACAAGTAAAACTCTGATCAGCATCAACCATTCAACCTCAACTACCATATTGGTCAGCAATATTATATCCTGCAACCCATTATGTACTTTTCTGTTAAAAAAATGAATGCAGACAGTGAATTTGAAAAAGGGTAAGGAAGGGTTGGAATTGATCTATCTGTGCAAGCATGTTAAGTCCAGGAAGGATTTGGACTTTTAGGCACCCTTTTATGCATTAATTTGAGGGTTTGGAAAATTTGTATTATCTCATGTCATGCACTTGCTCGGTGAATTGTGATTATTCCTAGATACACATGCTTTCACCGTTAATCACTCGATCTCTACAAGTTTTTTATTTTATTCATTGTGATTCCTATATGCATGGCCTAATTATTGGTTCCTTTTTTAATCCAGCCATATATTCCCTTATTACCACGTACTTCATGAAATCTCAGATTCTCAAAGGCTCAGACTCAATGTGTTACACGTTTGTTCCACATGCCCAACTACAAGTATTCTGGTCAATTTTTTTATTATTTTACAAAAGTGAGTTTTTTCCTTAAGAAATCAAAGCTACATTGTACACAACAAATTAAAACCACATCACAACCTAAACCCTACAGATCGAAATCGAAGGTCGAGATAACACAGTACTACGCGGAAGAAAGATGCTATCGGCATGCGTTAAGTGATTGGCTAATTTGGGTCATTTTTTATAAACCTATCTTTTTCGCAATTGGGAAAAACACGTTTCATTAAACGATCCAATCTTTCTTTCAAAGCTTATGTGTGACAGTTTTTGTTTGTATGGACAAATGTGTGAGTAGGTTAAAAAATCCCATTCATAAAGAGTACTTACAGTTTGGAAGAGGCCTTAACTAAAATCTAAAACTGTATGACAGAAAATGAATAGAAGATAAAAGAAATATGCTTTCCTATTTCTATTTTACAAGGACAAGGAATAGAGGAAAAATGAGAAACGACGGGGACAGAGGCAGTGACAGTGGATGTGATCATGTGGAGTATTATTAAAAGGGTGGTGACCCCATTTTGCAGGGAAAAATGTGCCTAAGATCTTCCAGAGGCAGATATGCCAATGTTAGAATTGATGCCTCAATTTATAATTGAGGCCATCGTCAATAGAGGACAAGACTCAATCCAAAAGCCAATCAGCCCAGCAGTGTCACTGTGAGGAGACCTCTTACCAACTTATAGTATAATCTCTTCCAATGATTATTCTACGCATTTAAAGACGGAGTTTTAATGACCTAATATTTATCTCTATATTTAGAGATAAGAATTCGACTCTCATTTTACTTCTCGTTCAATTGTATCAGTAAGTATGGGTTTCGTAACCCTGCTATACTATTAAAGAAGCTCTCAAGGCAACTTCTTTGCCTATGACATTTTAAAATTCCATGGCCAACAGGCCAAGTACATCTGACTATCTGAGGGAGAAGCAATTAATTTCCAGGTACCTAACTACCAAATTTTAATCTAAACAAGTCTTGTTAACTAAATTGGTGAATGATATTAAAAACTATATTGCATTTGGACTGCCCAAATTCTCTTTTAAGTGTCGGTTTGAGACACTGTGGACCAAATTTTGAAAAACCCATTTAGCCTTTTTATATTTGAAACAAAATATAAATATAGGCTACCAACCTCCCATGCTGAAAATCTCACTATTATTAATTAATTTCGTTTTTTTAATATTTTTTTATTTGATTAAAGTACTTTAGATTTAGATCTCCCTACTGCTTTAGATTTTTTTCTTTTTCCAAATCTGAATGTATGGAAGTTGAAAGAGACAGCTGCTCATATTCTATGCACTGATGCAGGCATCAACCAGACATGTGCCACTTTATAAAATATGCTATCGTAAGGAAATCAATTATTTAAATTTTTGGTCATAAAGAAATCAATAATCAAATCAACCATAAAATATATCAGAATTTAATTTCAATGCCTACACTTTAATTTTTATAATATTATTCTTAATTACTCTTTCACTTTTAGACTTTCAACTACCAGTTTCAGACACAATGCTATAAAGCTTTTGGTTAATCTTCCTTCTCTTTTTTTATTTGTATTAATCACATTAATACATACATATGTATATATATATATATTTTTCAACCTTTTCTACATTGATTGATTGAAAGTACATTAATGGCATCAACAAAAAACAAGAAAGTATATATATACATTAATGCAATGTAATAAAAGCTAGCTTGTTTAAAAGTTTGGTACTGGTAGGAACCACCATTGTGGATTGTTAGTAATAATGTCACAACACACGTTGTGACATTTGCTGACAATAGTAGTTGGCAATAGGGACAATACAAAGCCTTTATATCCAAAATGAAACCGGGTATATATTTACTTGGAGAACAAGTGGTGGGTACTCTCAGTTTGAACATGGCCAGCTGCATTAATAGAATTCTTGTTCAGTGTTCTCAACTTGAATTCATATATAATAATAATGGAAAGAATGATTATGGTATATGCCATGTTAGTAATTTAGTATGTTTGATTGCAAAGTTGGAAATTGGAATCTTATCCCACTTCAACCCTAATTCCTAAACTTCAAAACAGCAGAAATTAATTGGTGTTTATAACTTCTCTTTATTTGTGACAAACCTATGAGAGAAACTTGCTTTGGAAATTTCCGTAGGATATATTTTATACACATACAATAAATTAATATACCTAAGTAGACAATTATTGATAACTTTAGAAGTTTTAATTAAATATCTTGTTGGCCTTATAAAAATCTTTAATCTCTTCCTTTTAAAGATATTTTATACAAATAATTATTGCAGTGCCTGCACTGCAGGTTAATTATTATAGTGGCCATATCTCTCCGTCTCTCTCATGCACCCCAAGACACTCATTGATTCAAGTAAAGAAAAAGTTCAAGACAGATAATGACACTTGAAATGCAAGTAAACCATAACCATTATCACTATAAGCAAACATCTATTCTCCAAAACCCTACTTTACCCTTTTGAAGGCAGTAAAAAGTGAACCCTGATCTTAAGATGATGATTATATTTAGAACACCTAATTCATATCATCACAGCCTACAAATGATTGAGACAAGGCACGAAAAGTGAATTATAAAATGTCCTTTCCCCACTTGTCGGAGAAGGTTTAGGACAAATGGTGAGTCACTGAATCATGCTTTGTTACCTTAATAAAGCTTGTAAAATAAACCAATTGGCTTAACAGCACCACCAGTTATAGACTCTAGCTGTAATCATATTCTGAAAAACTTATGCTCAGCATATATTTTTCTCGATAAAGACAAAATTATATATGGGTATAATATTTACAGACACAATGGTGAGTATTTTGAACTCACTTCTATTAGTTATTGTAAATGGTTTTATTTGTGGAGTTTTTTCTTAAAATTTTGGTGCAACTCAAGATACCACACTTAATATATCTTATGTTGAATGTTTACTTATTCGAATATTCATTGGTGATTTGAAACAATGGTATTTAACCTATATAATTTGTTAATACCGACCGTATTTCTAATAAATATATATGTTAACTCAAATTTAAATAATAATTAGTAAGATACTCATAATATTTATATTATAATGTAATTCTTTGCATTCTTGATATGTCATCGTTTTCATCACGCCTTATTATATGTAAAACAATTTAAACTGATAATTTATATTAGATAATATAAGATTATGTATAGCCGTTTAATCTAATCAAACATGTAGATTTTTTGCTCTAATAGTAAATAGAAGTATGACTATCTAACTTAAAATGTAATTTGGCCAAAATAAATTGAAAATTTATAAAGAGCCAAAATTTTAATTTCTTGTAAAATAAGACTTAATAAGAGATGGCAATAGCTTCATAAATATGGTAGAAATAATCCATTTGATTGCAAGTTTGCAACAAATGCCTTTTAGTTTACTTGGATGGGGCTCACTTTATGACACAGCCCACTATTTTCATATGAGGTGGGGTCTTGAGACGACAAACCTCTGACACTGAGTCAGACAAATAATGGGGCATGTAAAAGCCAAGAAATTGTGTTGTTAACTTGTTGCACACTGGTTATCATTTATCAAGAGCTAAGATCAGAGTTATGGGAAAGGTGAGTGCTTTATAATATATAAAGAGAAAAACAATTTTGATTTTCGTGTTTTATTCTAGAAATAAATTTGATCTATTTGATTTCAAAACTCAGTTTTATAACCAATTTGATTTTTAAGCAAATTGAAATTTTAAACTTATTAAATTTGTCTTTATATTACAAAAAATATAAAACACATGAACCAAATGTGAAGGTTTGAAATCACAAGGGTCAAATATGTTTTTGAGATAAAACTCTAAAACTAAAAATTTTTTTTTTCTTGTACAAAATTCAGCAGGCTTAAAAAATTTGGTGAACCATTAACCTTTTTTGGTCATTTTGATTGCGGTCCTGCTAAGTAATGTTTGAGAAAGCATTGCTTTTTGAGGAAGAGATCCAAAGAAAAGCACTGACAGCCTATAAAAAAGACTGTCAAGCTTATTGCTTACTCTATGTTGTATATTTGGAGTTTAATAATCTGATACAATCTAAAATAACTAATCATATAATGACATCAAATGATGATGAGTAATTTTTGATTACAAGTTCAACTATTCCATATCCATGAGCTTATTCTCCACAATCCAAGAAAAACTATAAATGGCAAACCCAAAAAAGAACAAAACTTCACAATTACAAACAATCTAATCAAAGAAAATGGTACTATCTCCTTGTCCTCTGAAAAAAAAAACGACATCAACTGCTTCTTCCTTGACAATTTATCACTCAGTATAATTTTCTCCGAAAATTTCCACGTTTACTTGAACTATCACGTGAGATCCGCTGAGAAAGGTGCAGTAAGAACTTTTTTTTTTCTACCGGCAAGATGAATTTGATGAGCTGAAAATAATACAGGTTGCAACCAACATTTGCTCATAGAACCCCACTTACATAACTCTTGTTGCAGAGGATTAAGATGATGGGATGGCATGAAAAACAATATGAGGATTGAGTCAATTAATCTATATAACTTAACTAGGAAGCGCTGCCACTAAGAGCTGGGGATGATGGTTCCAACGTAGCCAAATCCACAGATCAAGAACGTAATGGTTTGTAGGAAGAGGTATATAAAGTAGTTGTTCTTTCCATGCACATAATCATAGCATCCACAGACAAATAGAAAGAACCCAAATCCGAGCTCCAAGAGGTGAAGCCTGTTAATGCACACCATGAATCAACAGCAATAAAAATTGCATAATTGCAGAAGAAGGTATGTAGAAATGTTGGAAAGAATACAAAGCAACACAGGAGCAAAGGACAAAGCAAAAAAGTAATAAAGAAAAAAGAAAACACTCCTAGGATTGTCCAACAGGTAATATTAATTTTCTAAGTGCACATGTTTTTCTATACTTCTCACTCTTAAAAAACTCAGAGTTTATAAAGTCGTCTACTGTCATATGGTAGCAGTAGATTTATGTGAGGCTTAGGTTGGATAGAGCAAGGCAGAGATTCTGTTCTACAATAATGAAAAGGGTGAAGTACAAAAAATTATTCTTACTTGTGGGCCGGGATTAGGTCATGTTGTCAAATAATTTAAACCTACAGTACATGTGATTGGTTTTGTGCCAATGTCCACAAATGCAGAAAAGACAGGAGTCTCTATGTGCCAGTGTAGATGTGGTGTCAATGTAATTAGTTAAAAATTCCTATGCACATGACAAAATAAATTAAAAATAACAGCAGGTCTGCAGCAGATAGAATTAAGTGTTAATGAACTTTACCTATTTCCAAACTTGAATCGGGGTTTCTTGAACAATTTGGTGCTTGGTTTATTCTTGGCAGCATCTGCTGCTTTGTTCTTAACAATATCTCCTAGTTTTTCAGTGACAACCCACTCATTGGCCCTCCCTGTTTCTAGCAGGCCAATCAAAGTTGCCTTGGTCCTGTGCAAAGACATCACATTCTCGAAAAGGATCCAGTAAAATAGAAGGTGAATTGACCTGCAATGTTCAACAATAAGATTAGTTTCATAAAATAGAAGAAGATGTAATAAAAGATGACTGATGAAGAAATCGGAAGTAGAGTCTACAAGACCTTGGAGTTCCAACTGAATTTAGAATGGTGATGATGGAAGGAATATAAACTGCTCCCCAGATTGGAACATAAACTTCGGGAACCAAAATGGTCAGGGGAAGTACAACACAGTAAAAGATGAAGGTCACCATGTGGGCTATGATCTTCCGAACAAAGAAGAAACTGTATATGACATAAAATTTCTTCCAGATTGTTACTTTCTGCAGAGTAGATACAAAAATAATATTAGAACATATCAATAAGTAGGACAAAAATTTGGACTGGTAACCCATTTGTGAATAATATCATTAAATTAAACTCACCTTAGTTTTTACTATTTCCATCACCATTTTCCTAAAAAGATTAGCAGGACCACAAGACCATCGGTGCTGCTGGAAGCGGAAGGCATTGAAAGTACTAGGAAGTTCACTTTTCACCTGAATCAAAGATGTATGATCAGAAATTGCGTTCATTTGGTGTAACTTGGCAAAGATATATGAATGGCATGAGTTGACATCATCTATCACTAAGAAAACCAAAAAGTAAAAGTGCTATTCATGAAGTATATAATCTGTACACACATATTGGGTCAAAGAATACCTGTAGGTCACCAAGGTACAAAAATTTCCAGCCTCTGAGACTAGCACGGACAGCGAGATCCATATCCTCCACTGTTGTCCGGTCTTTCCACCCACCAGCCTCATTAATAGCAGCAATTCTCCATACACCAGCAGTTCCTGGAATATATTCCCATGTCAAATTTAAAACTACAAATACTATATGAGTTGAATGTTTCAGTTGTAATTAGAAGATGAAAACAAGTATTACCCATTTCATGGTTCAATACTTATCATTTAACCAAGGGAATTCTTTTATGTAGTATAGACCTGAGTAAATATATATATATGCAATATGCAATTATGTACCATGGTACTTTAGCAAAGTCCCAATTTATCTCCAATTACAAACTTGAAATTCCCCATGAAGTAGTTACTATGATTCATTAGCAACTGCACAATGAAATTGCTAATCTGTATAAATTTAGATATAAAATTGTTAAGAAATCAGAAAATATATTATATGTTTTCCATGGGACCACGAGACAGTTATACGAAAATCACTATTGTGACGATGACCTCCATTCAAGATCATACACTTTGTTTTCAAAATTTTAAATTTCCGGCAACGGCTTGATTTTTAGCCAAGGACCTAAAAGACTATCGAGTTTTCTATTTTATCGAAAACTTATTAACACATAGCATGATGCATTAATGGGGATGATGATGACAGTGTAACATCTCCCCCTGCAACTCTAAAGTTGTGCAAAACCAAGTATTAGTCTTGTTAGACTTGGTCTACTTTTCTTTCTTTCTTTTTTTGATTACATAAGAGGAAATCGAATCCTGGAACCAGCCTAATTCTAACTCTTATCGTACCCACCCTCACCACTTGGTCTACTTTCCTTTCTCATCTCTTCCGGTCACTCTCACATACCAACTATATATACATATATAATGTCCCCATCAATTGGCAGATTTGAACCAGTTCTTGCACATGACAACCCAATTAATAAGCAAGGATGATTCAGTCATTGCTTATTCAAATTAAACCACGAGTGGTTTTTGAGAAAAATAGCTTACCGTTGAAGCCAAAGAAGGCATGTGTTGCTGACCCAACTTCTTGTTCAACTGTGAAATGGTAATCCAATGACATCTCTTGCATTCTTGTCAACAAGCACTCGTCCGCGTTCACTACAAAGCCACATAATAAACAATGTCAATGTCAATATAATTAATAATTAATAATAAATAATAATAATGGTGGTGTGGTGACTGATAATAATAGTAATATGTGGCCCCATCAATAATATAAAAAGAAACTCCAAGCATTTTAAAGTAGGAAACTGGGTGTCTCGTGCTCACGTGACATAAATCAGAGCCCGCCACGCTAGCATTAGCACGACAAACAGAGTGTCGGTAAAGCAGAGAATGGGGGTCCACCACAAGGCTTACGGTACTACCCAGTTCCAGACTTCCAGTAACACTATAACGAGCACGTGGACAGTACACTCCTAGCTAGCAGATAGAGATAAAAGAAAATGACAAATTTACCCCTAACTTTCTAGGAATGGACTCCATTCCGGGCACGGGGCACCTACAACAATAGTTGACCATTTGTTCCGTACAATCCGGGTCGTAAGTAAAGCAACACAAACTACCACGGTTCTTTTGCAGCAAAATGACAAACCTACCCCCGCATTCATGGCACTGTTCAAGGCGGATTACAGGGCGGAGGTGACACACTGACTCTGACTGAATGTGATTCTTATCCTATGTTCAGGACACTTACGTCATTTCATGCAAAGATGAAAAATTGAAAACAAAATTTTCTTTGTCTCATATCTAAAATAAATATGGAATTAACGTGGGACCTTCTCATTTTGCATTTGAATTCCACACTATTAGATTGTAAAATGAAGATTATTACACACACGATTGGATACTTCCAGTTACTTTTTTTTTGCTTTTTCTAAATTAGGATACGGGCTAAACGTGATCTGCAAGAGAAACACCAAAAGTGAAAGAAAGATTAGATTAGATGTGAGCTTGTCACACACTTTGTGTGAGACACTACTCCTCCTTGTACTTTCTAACATTTTGGCAATGTGGGTCCCATTGTAGCCCTTGATGTAGGGCCTATTGACAAACAAGTGTCATAATCAGGTGGCCTGCTCCAGTGGGCCCAAGCCCGTGATTAATGGGTTTCAGTCCAGTAGACCCCATGGCCCATGCAGAAACACACTACTTACAAAACAATGCACGACAGATCCCGCCGACGAAAAAAATGGGGTTTACTCCGAAAAGAAAAGAGAAAAATCCAAAACAAAACCAGACCACCGACACTCTCTGGAAAAATTTAATGAGCGCAACGCAATTAAAGGCTAAAATAAAATAAATAAACAAAATCAGATTATTATTTATTAATTAGTGTTTAAATTAAATAATTAATTACCGAATCTCCAACGAGCTTGAACCAGAGCAATTTGAGGGTTGTGGACCAGGAAAGGGATGGCTCGCCTGAGATAGTCAGGTTCAGGCCTGAAATCAGCGTCAAAGATGGCCACGTACTCGCAGTGTTTGACGTAGCTTCGCTTGAGCCCCTCTTTCAGAGCACCAGCTTTGTAGCCTCCTCTGCTTTCTCTGATTTGGTATGTTATGTTAATGCCTTTGCTTGCCCATCTTTGGCACTCCAACTCCACCATTTGCTGCAATCAAATATTAATTAGCGACCCATTTGTTTAAATCATTGTATATAACAAACCCATGTCAGAAATTTAAGATTGAAACACATTGAAATCTCAAGGCAAAAGGGACCCAATTGTCACTTGATTAATGAGATTATAGCAAAAATTGAACGGGAAATTTGTTTGGGGGAGTGATCTGAGTGGTGTCATTTTCTGAATTGATGGTGAGTAGAAGAGTAGTATTAACTATTAAGTAGTACCTTGATCGCAGGGTCAGTTGAGTCATCAAGAACTTGGATCACTAGACGATCGGACGGCCATGAAAGTCCACATGCAGCTCCAATAGAGACCTTGTAGACCTGTGTGTATGACCCCAAAAGAAAAGCAAGCACATCACCACCAGCACCATACTTTTAGGCTTTTTTCTCACAAAATCAGAATATAAAAATGTCTAAAAAGCTAACACACACAACAATGCTCTTCAATGAACACATCTAAAGCAAAGCATTAAGCGAAGTACCTCTCTTTCATTGAACATGGGGATTTGGACAAGAACCACAGGGAAATTGGTGCTTCCCAGCTCCAAATCCTCCTGAATGGGCTCGTAGTTGTAGCGCTTCTCTGGCTTTTTCCAGAAGAGTTTTACCAAAACGATGACTACCCCCATGTAGACCCTCTCCATGAAGAGCATGAGAGACATGGCCAATGAAATGTACACTGCAACTCTCAGAAGAGGGACTATCAATGGGGCTTTGACTAGCTCCCAAATCAGCCCAATTTGGCCTGCAATGTCATATGTCCCCCCCTGGAATGTTTCTGGTATCAGAATTTTGTTTGTGCTCTCAGCCATAGTACCCAAAACCAAGCTAACCAACCCCCAGATCTCACTCTCTCTCTCTAACTCACTCACTCACTCACTCAATCTGGTTTGGACGGTGAAATGTGACCCAATGTGGTATATAAAAGTGTTGGGGCTCAAATCCAATATGGAAAAACCAGAAAGAATGGGGTTGAAAATTCTTTGAATTTCAAGCAAAACCCAGCGAGGAAATTGTCTGTCCTTCTCTTTCTCTCACTCTCAGAAATGGAAAGGACAGGAAAGGAATGAATCTACACTTTCCTTTGTTCTAAGGCAACCCCTCTCTCACGATCTGTGCCAACCCAATACTTTCTCTGCTTCTCTTTGTTACCAAAATGAAGCAGAGACCGGACTGTATTGAGGCAGTGTGAGAGAAAGAGAGTAAGAAAGAGAGAGGGAGTGTGTGAAGCCCTGAGTCCTGAGGGAGAGTGAGAGAGCAATAGGGTCATTTTATAGTCAAACTTTGGTCCTATTTTGGATTTGCATATTTATTTATATTTATTATTATTGTTTTTATTTTCTCTTTTTCTCTATTTTGCCAGACTATATATGAAATTTTGTAATTAGCTAATTACTTTCTTTTTTAGGTAGATTTCCTTTTGCCATCGAGAGAATCCTCATACCTTTAAATGTTCCAACTCCTAGTTTGAGAGTGACTACTTCATTATTGTCCAGTTTCTTTACTTCCTCACATATCACAAGGCAAAGTTCTTGACCCAAAAATTATCACATGGTATTCTTTTGTTTTAGGTCAGATATCACAAGGTATTGTTTTTTCACTTTTTGGGTATGAATATCACAAGGTACTTATTTTTTTTGGGTAAGAATACCACAAGGTATTAATTATGACAAAAGAAATTACAAGGTTTTCATAAGACTCATAACAAGGTATAATAAAGTGCTAAAGGGCAGCACCGTCATTTCAAATGAGAGAGCATCTCAATTATACTTATTTTTATTTACTTTTACATATGAATTCGAAATCTCCTTTTCCTCAATGTCAATTAACTGAAAAAATAATTTTTATTATTTACTTGTCTTATTTTTGCTTATTTCGATTAATATTCTATGTAATATAAATTCAATGATTTTTCTTAATTCTATTCACACGAAAAAATTACTAAAAATTTTCATTTCATTTTGCTCCTTACATTTAAAAAATAGAAACATAGCTAATATTAAAAGTCAAACAAAAACAAGCAAAGAATTTAAATCTACATTTTGGTGACTTCCTTTTATAATTCCTCCGAGCTGACCGATGTCAGGTCATGGCGCGAGATGTAAGCCTCAGTGTGCATGGTTATCGTTATTGGGTATAATTGAAATCGATATATTGTTATGTGTTGTAAACAATTTATGTGTAAGGGTATTATTAGATAAAATGTTTATATTTGTATGGTAAAATATTAATAATATTCACTTATATTATAAATATAAGTTTGTTGTGTCACGTGATAGTATATCGATTATACTGAATAATTTCTCCAATGTTAAGTGTGGGTAACATATTTTTTTTATCTTTCTTATAAGTATTTAAGTTTGAAAAAAAAAAAAGTGAATTTATAAACTAATGAGGGTAAAATGGTAATTTTACAAATTAGTTGACTTAGAATCAAAAGTTGAAAGTTTAAACGGAAAGAGAGAATCGCTCAGTAAATCATTGCAAATTTCATGAATGTACTGCAATTACCATTAGTTGGTATTATTGACCAGAAAGTTCAGTACAAAATAATTCCTGTAGTCAATTTACACTATATTTAGTTGACTTCTTAAAAAAGTTCCTACATGTATACAAGCTAGTTCCCCTTTGTTATGAGGACTTGTTTTTTTCTTTTCGATTTTTTTGATCTCCTTTTTTTTTTTTAAATGTTTTTTTTAGAGGAAAATACATTATTAGTCTAGTTATTTTACCTCTTTTCTAGGTTGGTCCACGATTTAAATTTTGTCTCAAATTGGTCTAGTTTTTCAATAATGCGACCCAACTTGGTTTTTTGTGTCACATTTTACTCATTTGTTGTAAAAATGCATCACGTGCATAAAATGTGCCTTTTTTTAACAACTAATTGGACTAATGGTGTATTTTTCTCAATTTTTTTATTTATTAGGAAGAGGTGATCAAATTTAGCTGCAAGGGCAATTAAACGGCCCTTACAATTGAACTATCCCAACAACTGCTTCAATTTATATAATTCGTCTTCCTTCAAATATAACTCGTCTTGTCTATGGCTATAAAATATATATATAAACCGAAATATTATGATCTTGACAATGAAGAGCATTATTATCCATCGTCTATGTGGATGATTTGAGCCATTAACTATATACATCACATTGTGAGACTCAATTTCATGTTACCAGATTAACCATGTAGACAATCAACATAATTCTAAAATTTTAGAAAAAAAATTAGATTTTAGTCCTTATTAGGTTTCTTCTTTGGACTAAAATTGTATAGATTTGTTGTTTTCTAAATGAAGTCCTTTAACCACTACCACATGAAACAATAAGAAATATCACATCATTCTTTTATTTTTGAGGATATAGAGTACGAAGTCACCCCATACTTTCATAGAATGTAGAATGAGATTTGTGGAACAATATTTCAGAGTTAAAACGTAATATAAAACTGACAAACCAGTATCGAGGGTTCGAGGAAGAAGCAAAAATGTATTGATGAACACTCGGCAATGGCTGCCAAACACTTGGCATCTAATATGAGGAAAAAAAAAAACTAATAGACTAATAATATGTAACATGGAATGGTTAAAGGACATTGATAGAAGTCTAATAGACCAATATTAAAGTTTAGTTAGAATCTTAAAAGTCATAAGACTTTAGTAAATAGATAAATAGATAGTAAAATTAAAAGAATTGAATTTCCCAAAATTTTTATATGAGTAAGTATAAAATTCTTGAGAAATTTGCCATCAATAAGAGTATTTTTCTTCTTCTTAATTTAGTGGTGTACTCATTCCTCTTTTAAATCTTTTTTTTTCTTTTCTTTTACAAGGAAACTAAAGGAAATTGTTTGGATATGAAATTCTGACTGAGCCCGTGAAAATAGAGGATGCCCATCTAACTTGCATGAAATTTAGGTACACCCCCACATCATGTGACCTTCAACTTTCAAGGGCCTAGGTGGTTCTAAAGTTGCCTTGAAATTAGAAAAAAAAACACAAAAAACAAAACATATATATATATATATNAAAACATATATATATATATATATATATATATTTAACGTATCATTTATATGCAGAAAGCATATTCGCTATCAGTACAAGTCGGATTCCAGAATTTTATTGTATAGTTGTAAACTGCAACAATATATTGGTCTGTCCGTAGCTGAAGGTGCGTGCATTTTTGGAGTATAAAAAATAGAGGTGATTTTCTCATTCATGATGTTCATTACCACTTTATTCAAAATTTGCTACATATAATTAGATCATGAAACACTATGATTGACTGATAAATATGTGTGATTTAATTTATTATAAAATATTAATTGTTATTAATATGTTGATATATGGCACAAGTGGAGTGGTAATAGCATATGATTAATGGTGGTAAGCAAAATTGTACTCCTAAAATTAGAAAATAAAATAAAAATTAAACCAGTTAAGTTGATAAAGGGGAAAGACGTGCATGAATGAAGCTATGCAAGCTAAGATGTGTTTTAAAAATTCTTATTTATGTGTGATTTCATTTATTATATGGTCCAGATTTAGATCCATACACCCATATATACATGCTTGCTTGAGTATTATAGCATTTTAAAGATGGAATCATTTTGGTTGTAGATCGAATGGAACATGCTTAATGATTTTTCTTCTGTAAATCCATATTTTGTATATATAATATGTGTGTGTGTGTGTGAGTCATTAAGTCCTAGTGAATTGACTGGAATGGGTAGCATAAAGAGAAACTAAAAGTTTCAACCTTCAAAGTTCAAAGTCTAGTGGTAGTGTACAAATTCAATTGAACTTTGAAATGCTTATATAATTCTATCAGAATCAATGGAACGAAATTAAAGGGCTATTTTTGTTTTTGCTGCATTCAATCACTCCGCCCATAATGGCACTCAATGAGGTGTTTTCTCTGTTTCTGATCAAGTCTCAAGGATGATTTTCTTACTATTTTCTCTTCTTCTTTTTGTCTTTTAGAATTTTCATAATTTTATTTTCTCTTTATCTCTGATATTTATGGCTCATATTTATGAGGAAATCTTTTGGCTTTTGACAGATAATTAGTCTCTTCTTTCTCATATACATTGCACACCCCCAAAGAATTTGTACTAGAGCTATCTAATTTAAGAGTTGGATTTACTTGAATATCTTAATATATCCTATTTAATAATGAAAAAAATCCAAGTAATAATTATAGTGTAATGACACATACTGTTGAAGTAGAGTCCAATAATTATTGTTGATTGCCGAAAGATAGATTGATCGAGAAATTAATTATTGCAAGATCTAATAATTTATTGTAGCTAGATTGCTTTTTAATTCCACAAAAGATAGTTGATTTAATGATAATTAAGAAATTGTGGTGGTTAGTTTTTGGTTAGAGATTGGCCCGTTTAGCAGTGCTTTTAAAATTGTCAAAAGTGCTTTCAAATTAGTAAAAGCGTTTTTGGTAGCGTTTGGCAAAAGTTTATATAAGTGCTTTTGAGTTATAAAAGCGCTTTTAAGGAGTTTTTTGAGAAGCATTTGACAGGTGCTTTCATCAAAAAGCACTTCAAGTGCTTTTGCATAAACCAGTTAAAATTTGTATGTGTTTCTTTGCAGAACTACTTCTAGTAAAAACGCTACTAAATAAAAACGCTTCTAAGAAGCAGTGCCAAATAGGCCCATGTTGTTTTCTTGTTTTCAACATAGTTACCATTTTGAATAGTACATAGCGCTTTCACTTCTTTACTACAACATAGCACATTCCAACACTTAATTTGTTTATATGAAATCAGGTTCATTTGGCAGTGCTTTAAGAATTGTCAAAAGCGCTTTTAGATTAGTAAAAACGCTTTTGGTAGCGTTTGACAATAAAATATATAAGTACTTTTAGGTTATAAAAGCGTTTTTAAGGGGTTTTTTGAGAAGCACTTAATATGTGCTTTCATCAAGAAATACTTCAAATGCTTTTGCATGAATCACTTAGAATTTTTATAAAAATGTGTATGTGCTTGTTTACATAAGTGCTTCTAGCAACATAATCGCTTTTAGCAAAAGCGCTACTCAATAAAAGCGTTTCTAAAAAATAGTGCTAAACAGGCCCATGTCATTTCCATTTTCATTTCTGTAAATAAATCATGGATTACAAAAACAGAATATTTCACATTAATTCTGCATTTTTTGTCTCGTAATTAGATTATTTTTGTTTAAATTAATTCATAATAAATAATTTAGAAAAAAAAGAGAGAAAAAAAAAAAGGGGGGATAATCTTGCGTGTGCGAAATTGTACTTCCATCACTTCGCAACTGCGCAAAAGAGCAAGAGAACATATTTTGAGATAAAAGAATGAATGCATGTCTTGCTAATTTGTTATGTTGTTGTGAAATAGTAGTAGTACGTTTGCATCAAATTTTTGGCTTAATTTTTTGGTTTCTTCTTCTTTTTCCTTTTTTGTCAAACTTCTGTTGCGATTGGCAAGCTTTATGGTCCATATTGTAAGACCCAAAATGTGACTTCCCAAAAAATTTCAACATGAAAAATTTGTGTAAATATTTTATTTGCTTAAAACGAATAAAACACTCACACCTAATTCAAACTTTTTAGATCAATTTTGAACCTACATCCTTTGAGTTATTACTCGTCTTATTCTACTCGTTAAACCCTTGGACCACCCATATATAGGTGTTTAAAGTTCTGTAGATGTGGTATTATGTATAAATTAACTTGCCCATAGAATCGCAGTATAAATAAAGCAACGATGGAAATGCAATTTAGTATTTTTGTAAAGATTTACAAGTTCACTTGTTTTTTCATAGCAGAGAAAACTCTAGATCAAAAAAGAGACTCAACAACCAAAACTAAAGTAGAGTATATGGTGAAACCCTAGTCAGACCCTTGATTAAGAGAGAGATCCGACAAAAATGAAACAACTAAATCATGAGTCTGCGGCGTAGAATTCCAAACGGCCACAGACAAAAATTTAGGATTTTTCTCTCTAGTTATTAGAGTTTTTTATTTTCTTAGTCTACTCGTTTGCCAAGTTTACTTATTTCATAATTGGTAGAGTTTTTTATTTTCTTAATTAGTCTACTTGTTTGCTAAGTTTACTTATTTCATACTTTTCATATATTCCAATTTTGTGGGTATTGTACTGTTGCTGTTGTTAGATTCTAAATCAAATTAAATTAAATTGATAGTATAATTTTGTTAATAGAAAATTAGAATTCAATATTAAATATTAATAGTTTTTTAACAAAGTAGTAAGAAACTATTTTTTTTTGTTTAGGTACTAACTTAGAGCAAGATATCACAAATCTTTACGAAAGGTGAATTTGTTGACACTCAAGAACTCGGCCAAAGTGTCGAGCGCTCGGTGGTTTTCTGTTAATGTTTATTTGTTTTTCGATTTGCTATATAGTTGAAACTGTTTGAAATTCATTAAAATTCAAAGTTTATAAGGGTTTAATGCTTTTAATTTAGGCTTGGGAGATAACTATAGACTAAAAATTAAAATTTAGGCCTCGCAACCATTGAAAAAACAACAAATCAATAAAAAATTTATGATTGTTGGACAATGATCACAGTTGAGTTTGTAAAAAAAAATATAAATGTCTCTTCAACGTTCGGTGAACAATATCAAGTGCTCGGTAGAATCATATTTTAATAAAATGGTACATAAACTGAAATTTAGTATTTAAAGTTAAATGACAAAAATGTTTTGGTTGTTAAAATGAAAAAAATATTGAAATTTGGTACATAAAGTCAATTGACCTTTTTTTTAATAGTTTTTGTATTTCCTATTTGCTCATGTGGACGAAGAAATAATCAACAAACTTTGAGTCACTTTGTAATAAAAGAATAATATATGGCAAATTCTAGGCGTGTTTTCATCCTAGAGCCTTGTGTGAACTCTCATTTTGTACGACTCCAAAACATACAAGTTACAACCATATAAAAATATAGAGAGAATTATATATAGTAATGGTCCTCGAATTTTATCTTGATTATCACTTTGGTCTAGAAACTTATTTTTTGAATTACAGTGTATCACTTTAGTTTATTTCATTAATTTTATCTATATTTTTTTGTCCATTTTAGTTACATATATCATGTTGGGAAAAGAAAGAGAGAATGAGTTACCATATTTACCTTTCAAAAGTGGCTCATATGCTTGACACGTGACTAAAATTGACGGAAAAATAGACGTAATAGACTAAGTAATACATGGGTAAAAGTTTGAAAACTATAAAATTTAAAAAACAAATTTGTGGACCAAAGTGCTACTAAGGGTAAAGTTTGAGGACTATTGTTGTTATTTACTCTAAAAATATATCTACTGAATAAAATCATATATATTTATGTGAAATAATGAAATATAAAAACTACCTGTAATTGTAAAAATTAAAATATATCGTCTGCTTCACCTGATCCCATTTTACACAAGCAGTCTCATGTAAGTTTTGTTTATTTGTTTACGTTTTAGAGTTTTTAACATTTTGAATTATGTATCGTCCAAAATTATAGAGCGAACTCATAAACTATAAGCGTTAATTTTATACTTTAAGATAATAAATATATATTATGTTGGAATAAAAATAATTTTTTTTTCAAAAAAAATCCATAGAAACAAAATGAATTCACGATCCACTTCAAAAAATGTATAACAATTGCTCGAGCGATTCTCCATATGCTTGATAACCACTCAAGCAAAGCACGATTCCTCATGTGGGAATCCTTCTTAACTCAGACTTGCTACTTTTTTATTCTTTTGAGTTGGGGGAGGGTGACCTAAACTTCTTACTTAAGAGTGAAGAGTGTTTGCTATAATTTGTTAACTTAGGCTACCTTAGATATGTAGTTTCAAGACTCTGCTTAACCTTCTTTAATTACGTTAATTGCTGAGCAGTCCAGTTGGAAGAGCTATAGTTTGCCTCTTTACACTCAAATTCGATTTTACCTACCCTAAATTTCAGAAAAAAAAATATTCTTTAATTACAAAATTAAATGTTATTTTAGATTCATAATTATATGATTAGATTTAAATACATGTGAAACACCATGTAAAAAAGTACATACTTTGTGAAGATTATATTCTTACAGGTAAGAGGGATATGTATTCACAGCTATGAAAATAGTAATTAAGTAATAGAGATATCGCTTCCCCTTGTAAAAGTGAAACATGCTAATGACCCAGATGAATTGCTAATCATGTGGATCATTAATGACATGAATTTCAGAACTCAGGTTTAGTGTTTATTTTATTAAAATATTAGCTATTGCTAACCAAGGTATTAAATTTCGAAATTTTCGGCGAAATTGGGGGTATGGAAATTTTAACAACAACCTATTAA
>QANT01003732.1:0-18389 GCA_003254885.1 Purshia tridentata | reverse complement strand
CACACCCCCCCCCCCCCAAAAAAAAGTTCCTGTTTTGGGTATCTGGGGGTGTGATTATACCAGAGTTGTTTAAAGTGCACATGACCCATGTCTTGTTTACCAAAAGATGACTTAAATAAAAAAATATCACAATCTAGCTTTACGAAACTAATCAATTGCCTTTACCAAAGTTAACCAGTGTTTTTTTTTTTTTCAGTATATTTTCTCATTCTCATTGTCTTCTTCCCAAAGATGCGATGTTTTCGTAGATTAAGTTATTTATTGAATTATATTTGTGATCCTTGGTGTAAAAAAATGTAACAACAATGCAAACTTGAAATTGTTTCCGTACAAGTAATAAATACTTTATATAGAGACTATCTGACAATATTTAATTTTTAACTGCTTAAGATATGAAACATATGAAATTAATTTGAGGACTTCTTGATTGTAGTTGTCACAAATAGGTATTGTAATTTGTCTAAAATTTTCAATTTCTGTATGATTTTATTACAAGAGAATTATTTCTTACATTAGGCATGCATTAGCATGAACTAGCTTTGTTACCCTTATGCATACTTTGTGCCTTCTACATATGACATGGAGAAGAAATCTTCTAGGTTATGGGTACACATAATAGGAGTTTAATTTTTAAAACAATGTTATGTTATGAACTTGTGCATGCTGAGCATTGCTAACAAAAATCCATTAGCATGGTCTTTATATGGTTCTATTTTTTCGTGTAATCCATTTGCACGAATAATCTTGTTGGTTTGATAAGTTTTGTTGTATCATTGAAGTGTTAAATCTTGGTCTGACATATGAATTCATATATGATTTTTTAATATTGAAAGGGTAGTAGAAGAACATTATTTGTTGATAATGATATGTGTACACATGTATGTGGGACTGTGTTCTGCTTGTCATTGACAAGGAAGGCATTGCGGTTGGATATTTCCATTTTCAGCATGCCTCCTTTCTTCCTGCATCTGACTTTGTTTTCTTATTATTGAATATCAGGCTGGTGATGCTCTCATACAGTTATACCACAATTTCATAACTGATTTTGAGACTAAAATCAATCTTCTCAAGCTTGCGCACTTTGCAGTCATTGTTTCTCGGCAGTATCCAGAGAAGGAAGCTGCTATCAATTACCTTGAAGGGGTGATTGAAAAGCTTCAAGCCACCAGAGAGCAACGTATTGAAGAGCCAATCCTTTATATTAAGATGCAAATAGCAATATTTAAACTTGAGCAAGAACAGCAAAAAGAGTGCAAAAAGCTTCTTGAAGATGGAAAGAGTACACTTGACAGTATGACTGACATTGATCCATCTGTATATGCTAGCTATTATTGGGTTTCATCTCAATATCATAAGTTCCGTCAGGAATTTGCCGAGTTCTACAAAAGTGCTCTTCTTTATCTAGCGTACACCTCAGTGGAATCTCTCTCAGATTCATTTAAGCTGGTATGTATTTATAATCTTATACACAAACCATTTAGTTCTGCATTTATTTCATAGATCACTGTTTTTGAGTGCTAATTTTTCTAGATGAATGATTTGTTAATTTTAAATATCTTCCATGCTGTGATTGCAATCTGCCACCTCAAACCCCCGCCGCGCCCCCCTTCCTTCTCCTCTTTTGTGCTTGCTTTGAAGACAGGCTGTCTGTAAATTGTTTTAAATACCGAAAGATTAAATTGAAAGGATACATAATCTTCTACCCATTTCTCTGATATGTTACCGATATGATTTTAATTCTGAAAATAATGATAATAATAAAATTTGGTTGGTTGTGATCAGAGAGGTCCATTAAGATCTTAACCATAATGTGAATGGGTTAGAGAATGCAACAAAACTTGGAGATGGTATTGGGTAAAATGTGAAATAAGGGTAAACTCAGTGAACTTAACCTTGAGAGTTCTTGAATAGGAATGATTTAGCATAAATCGTACTATAAGTTGATGAAAGAGGAGAAACACATTCATCTTTGTATATCAATTTTATCATTCAATTGAGGCTTTCTATATGGTGAAAATTTTGAAACATTTGTTGCTAATTATTTATAACTAGCAAGTTAAGCAAATCCAATCATTTGGCTAAATGAAGGAGTTGTAGTGTGCATGTGGTCTAGAACATTGACCATGTTCAATCCATCGTCAACTAAGGGTATCATTTCAAACTTGCTTCAAATCCAATCATTTGGCTAAATGAAGGAGTTGTAGTGTGCATGTGGTCTGGAACATTGACCATGTTCAATCCATCGTCAAGGGTATCATTTCAAACTTGCTTTGCATCTTTTTGGAATGGTTGTGACTAGGGCATGAATAATAGCATTTATTGATGGTAAAAGTTTTTGATGCAGATTATCATGAATCAATTCTTATGTGGTTCACTTAATTTTGCTTATGGCTGTTACAGAGTTTATTTCTATCATGCCATGATTTACCTTTTAACCTTTGATTATTTGTATTATATTTAAGGATTTGGCATTTGATTTGT
The DNA here is from genome assembly GCA_003254885.1 of Purshia tridentata. Lineage (NCBI taxonomy): Eukaryota > Viridiplantae > Streptophyta > Magnoliopsida > Rosales > Rosaceae > Purshia > Purshia tridentata. Next base: position 15,908 of record QANT01003732.1, on the reverse strand, counting down.
CCCTTTCTGCGTTGCTGGGAGATAACATCTACAACTTTGGGGAGCTGCTTGCCCATCCTATTGTAAGAATAATTTTCATATTTATTTACTTATTTGTCTTCATAAAGTCAACAAGCGGTTTTGCTGTTGTAAAGAAGTTTTTGCACCAAATACTATGACATTAGATTTGAATTTGATCAAAAAGCAAGACATGTATGCTCAACCAAGCATGGATATAGCTTGCGAGGCACAATGTTGATGATAATGCTATTTATGCACTGCACAGTTACAATGTCTACAGTTGATCATATACTTCTTATTATTGTTATTATTTATTTATTTAAGAATGGTGTTGTTTCCTCCTTCTTGGCTGTAACTGCTACTAAAGTCTGAAAGACTTATTGTTGATTGCCAACTGCTATGAAACATGCATGCATAGGGTATTTACATGGATTTGTATGGTTGTACATTGGTTTTGTATAATGGTTTAGTGAACCATGCGGTTTATGATAAGAATATTTTGTACCCTACCAAGGATGCCTGCACCTTGTGTTCATTAGTGTTTTTCTGAGTGACCTAAAGCTTTTTAGATATTAAGTACATACCCTAAAAATTATGCACTTCTCAGTATGTATTTCATATGAACAGTATAGGCGGCATTATACTAAGTTGTCTATGCTTCTTTTGAGCGTTCTTTTGGTTTTTTTGATAGATAACTTATTTAACAACTTCTGCAGATTAAGAGTCTTCTGGGGACAAAGGTAGAGTGGCTTTACTACATTCTTCAAGCGTTCAACTCTGGTGATTTAGTTCGCTATCAGGAATTATGTCGTGTGCACAATGCTGCTCTGAGGGCTCAACCGGCATTAGTTGAGAATGAGAAGAAGCTTTTGGAAAAGATTAACATTCTGTGCTTGATGGAAATTATCTTCAGGTTTGTGTCTTCTAGATTGTCTTTTCAATTGTTATCTGTACCAAAGGTGAAAAATACTTATGTGTGTATTAATATTGAACTAAATTGATATAAGCTTCCTTGCAGCCGGCCATCAGAAGACCGGACTATACCTTTGAGTATCATTGCAGAGCGTACAAAACTTTCAATCGAGGATGTTGAGCATCTTCTTGTGAAGAGCCTTTCTGTAAGTCACTGTATTTCTTGAATCTTGAAGGACACTGAATTCCTTTCAATTTGAGATCTTTGCTATTATTTTACTTTTTCTTTTTATATTGGTGAGGGGGGATTTGAACTTGGAAACCTCTCCAACATTGTGGAGAAGTACCACGGACCAATAAATAGTTGGTAATTTGAGATGTTCATTAACATTAGAAACCTCCTTTTTTTAAGGCAAACTTAAGTATGCCAATATGCAAAAGGAAGGCTCAAATCTTGTGGTCTTGATTCTCACAGTCGGACACAGAAACAGCCACGTTTTGGAAGTGTTAGTGAGGCTGTCCTCATTTTATGAAAACTAAGCTATATATTTAGCATAATCCTGATAGGTTTGTTTGCCAGTAAGACAGGATCTCAATTTTTTGGTAGTTGTATATGTTTCTTCATTAGACTTCTTGCATAATAATTATATTTAAAAGATTCTAATAGAGAAGTAAAGACTAGGGATGCAATTGGATTTTCTGGCTTTAGATGGAAACAATTACTTGGAATAGAATGATTTTTTTTTTTTCTCTCTCTCTGAGAAGTTATGTGTTTAGTTAGAAAGTTATTTCAAAAGTTTGTGTATTGAATAATTATAGGAGATGTCCACTGCAGGTTCATCTGATTGAGGGAATAATCGATCAAGTGGAGGCAACGGTCCATGTTTCCTGGGTGCAACCAAGAGTGTTGGGAATTCCACAGGTCAAATCTTTGCGTGATCGTCTGGACAATTGGTTGGATAAAGTGCATACTGCCTTGTTATCTATTGAGGCGGAAACACCTGATTTGGTTGCATCATGAGTTGTCTCTTGCTTTATTTTCTGCCTATTGTAACAATTCCTTAGCAAAAAAATATGGGGAGGAGGGGAAGCAGGGGGGTCACAAGGTTGGCCAGGACACTAGTTTCAGTTGCTGAGTGATTGTGCCTTCTTTGAACGCTGCTTTTCATACTTTTCTTGAGTCATTTTCCTTGAAAGAGCAGCCTTGTGTACTTTTTTCACTTTAGGAGAAATTCCATTTTATAGTGGCATGAATGCCGAGATTTGGTTAATCAATTGAAAGACGGCTGTTTGTTTCCCCTTCAGTGTGGTTATTAAACTCTGTGTTCGGAGTTTTTCTTAGATACCATAATGTGATAATCCACTTTATGCAGCTGGTGAGCATGCATTTGCGCTAGATTATCGTTTACCATATTCTCTCTTTTACTACGATTCACTTCTCTTTGATGGTTGATTTGTTGTTTTTTTTTTGGTTCTATTACTCAATACCAAGTGGTACTGGGGAAGCCAACTATTGGTTTGTGGTTTGCTGTGCCTATGCTATACAATGTAGAATTAAGACCATTCATTACTCTTGCTCTGATCTTTGCAGGTTTTTTGCTAATTATAATCACTGCTCTTTATGCATGGCATTCAATTAGATCCATTTTCAAGGGTCACCAGGTTGCTATGAGGTATTGAGTTGTTGCCTCATTGACCTTTCATTGTATGAATAACTAACTACAAGTCAAGGAGAACTGGTTTTTCTGTGAGGGGTGATGCATTCGATCTTCATTTTTGCCTTTTCCTTCCTTTTTTTTGTTGTTGTTATTTTAAAGAAAAAAGATATGTGCATGGCTGAAATTCTACCATAGTCTTGTGCTTGCTGAAAACCATGTATGGAAGAATAATTATTTTGTTCTAGTTTATTCCTAAACTTGGAACTTTATTAGGAGTAATTTGTAAAAGCGCACTAAGCCACGGAAGTGTTCTGTGTAATTCACTATTTCGACAAAATTAACGCCATGGGCTTTTTGAGACTTTTCAATGCAATGCAACCACATTAAACTTGAAAGAGTGGTATAAAAATGTAGTAAAAAAGTATTATTGGAAATATAGTAGTAAACGTGGTATACAAAAGTAGTAAAAATAGTATTATTGGAAATATAATAGTAAAGGAGTTATGTGTATATATGCCGAACCACAAAAAGTGTTGTGTAAATAACCATATTTTATGCCACCATGTTTTCAAATTCAATTTTAAATGCTTCTCATTTTTGTTTTTTAGAACTCAGCTAACGATCTAATACACCTATTCACCTATTTAATACAAGACCCGTTTATTTTGCAAGAATAAATATGGAACTTTAATTAGGGTGTTTGCTATGCAAGCTCTGAGAATGTCACTTTTTACATGGGAATGAGATGCCCATGAAGAAAATCTAAAACCTATGAGCTTAAGAAAATCCAAATGATTACTTTTGTATTTTGTGTTGGTATATTCCATTTTCACATATATCATATATGTAACCAAAAAAAAAAAACAAAAAACATTTATATGAGTATCACTTTTATGTTATTTTGGGATGAATTGAGATTTTTTAAAGAAAAAATAAAATGCTCAGCTCATTTAAAAGTGGGGTGGCTTATCACTGCATGCCACATGTGGCATTAAACCATTTTTTTGTTTTAGACTTAAAAAAACAAAACCCCTTTTATTTCCATCCCCTAATAAATAACGCATTCATTGGGAATTATGAATTGAAAATTAATTTCATCATTTATGTATGGGTAAAACTAAAAAAATTACTTCCTAGCTCCTGTAACTCCACAAACCAAGTCTTAGGAGAATAAAAGTTCCTTCCTGATTACCAGTCCCTGCATTCATTCGTTCCTATTTCCTTGGAACAAATATAGGAATGACATTTCCAAAGCACTATTCCACTCTTCAAGGTACATTTTGTAATTTGCAATTGTTTTGTTAGTGCAGCTTAGAATTAGTAGAAAGCAAATGATACTTGTAGATGCAAGCAACATCAAGAAATCTAAGGTAAAAATAATCAGACGTTATTACTCTTTCAAAACTTCCAAGGCATATTTCCACATCCCACAAATTCTAAACAAACAGTTCTTTTGAGATTTAAGACCTACCAACTTGAAAACTCCCCCTTCAATATCATTATAATTTGATGTTTAGAAAATAAAATACACAAATATTATTTTCATGAGTAGACCAAAGAGCACGATACAATTTTCCCTCACTCTTCCCTTTAATTATAAAGGACATACAAATAAGATCTTACGGCACATCACTCCTGCCTGACATACGGTGAGGAGCTCATATCTGTACTGTAAAACGAATCCTCTGGTCCACCATAGTAGGTATCTTCCTTCTCCTCATCCCACTTGAGAACCTCCCTTATGTACTTAAATGCCTCATCAATAGTCACTCGCTCCCTTGCCCGAGCTTGCCACACAAAAAGCTTTCGACCTGTGATGGAAGCATAAAGGTCTTTGAACTTCATTGCAACATAGAAGTAAGCTTGATGGGCCAGTGACTGGTTATTGTGGTGGGGCTTCACTGGACTAAAATCATTGAACCATTCACAAGTACTCAAAGGCACCTGATTGGCCTTTCCCTCAAACAGATCATACTTATTTAGTATCAATACAAAAGGGGTATCTTTAAAGCAAGGGTGCCTGACCATATTCTCAAATAGCTCCTTGCTTTGTATCATCTTATTTTGAAGTAAGGCTCCGCTCCCACTATTGTCTGGGGAGACCCACATCTGATCATAATCACTAAGAGCGACACAGAACACCACCACTCGTACGTCTTCAAACATTTCCACCCACTTACACCCTTCATTCATACCCTTGGCATTTACTCTTATAAGTTGGTATCTGTGAAACCAAATACAAAAAGTTTAAAAAACTGAGAATGTATATAAAAGCCAGCAAGCAATTGACAGAAAAATCTCAGTGTATATATATATATATAGTCCCATTCAGGTGCGAACGTAGAGCACTCAGTGACCACTGCTAAGTGCTCACTGACCACTGCCACGCGCTCGGTGGTGTTAAATTTTTTTGCACCGAGTGCTCAGAACTGGTTTGTTGGCATTTATGCCCAAAATCATAGAGTTAAACCCAAGCATAATGCCTCCAAAAAGATCATTAGATACCCTAGAAGGGTATGGGGTTAATCCGTCGGCCTATACCCTTAAAAACAGGCAGAGGAAGCAGCACCGAGCACTGCAAAAAGCAATCGCCTGTTATAAAAAAACTTCACCGAGCTCCCAGCAGCATTACCAAGTGCTTGGTAGCGCAGTCGCACATCCACACCAGCACTCAGTAATGCCTATATTATATTATATATAATGGAGTTATTTCCCTGACTAATTTTTTGATACCTGCAACAAAGAAAAATTGTAGTGTACTTAGGGGGTAGCCCATGAGCCTCAACTCAAGTGGCATTCATGGTGGGGTAAAAATAGAGATCCTAGGTTTAAATTTTCATGTAGGCAAAAATAGGTGGTAGCAGTGCCACTTGAACATAATTATGGAATGACAAAAAGAAAAGGGTGCCCTTGAGTACACTGCTACAGGTTTGGAAACCTCAAGAGACATACCCAATTAAATAGGCCAAGCCAATAGCTTCAAATATGATCACAAACAGACAGCAAAATAACATTACTTGGTTAGAGGTGGGGGTGGTGCTTCCAGATTTTCTGTGTAGGTTTCAGACATTGGACTTCGATCGTCAAGAGAGAATTCTATGAAGGCCAATCCGTTTCCTTGAGTGACCCCTTCTGCGTATAGTATGTCTCGTTCTGAAGGTTCATACTCATTGCTAGAAACCTCAACAGCCTGGAAGAAATAAGACCATATTGTTTTAACCATATGCCTTCTTCAATTATAGAAAGTATCATGTGCATTGGATAATGTTAAATTTTGGTACGTTTCTAAAGTTAGTTCCATGCTGCAGGATTAATCCAGATTCTGAAGTTCTTTTTAAAGTAGTGTAAGATTTTAAATTAATTTATTTGATTTTATTAAAACTGTACATTTGAACTTGGACCATCATGCAAAAAAAATTTCAGAACAAAGTTTGGTTAAATTATAATTGATTTTGTGAGTTGGCATTATTATTAATCAAATTTGTAGCAAAACACAATCTATAAGTAGAATTATTTCATCTCCCACATCTTTATTTTGTTCAATTTTCCTCTTTTAAGTACCCTTAAGTCATACCGCAGTTCAAAAACAATAGCACCAATAAGATTTATACAACACCGATGATCAATGAGAATGTAAAGGAAATACCTGGCTTAAAAAGTACTCTGCAACATCTGGGAGGAAATGAAGCTCATCTTTTCTTTTATATGTTTCCTGAATGGCAGGATCCTTCCAGACCTCTTCAACTAATGGAGCATACTCACGTGTTGCAGCAGGGAAGAATGCATCTAAATCTCCAGTAGCAATAATGTCTAGAAGCCAGTCAGAGAAATGCTTCAACCTAGGGTTGATGGAGTAGACACATTGAGTAGTTTCATCAAGGTCAACCTCCCCACCTGAAACAAGAATGCAATCAGATATGTCATGTTAAAGGCGACTGTATTCACAACTAGGTCTCAGTTAGCCAGAAAGATCATCTCTAGCCTTAGCAAATAGTTAAAGAGACTTCAAACCGTAAATAATAATTACTATTTTTTGTATAAGATGTGCCACAGATTATGCTTTTAAGAACAGTCGATGGCAAAAGATAACTTGAATGGTCAAGAAAACACTCTTTTAGTCTTTGGGGTACGGGATGAAAGTACCAGTAATGATTTGCAATAAGAACTCTGAACCTTCCCCACTGTGTCATCAGTGTACTGTCTTTCTCATTTAACTATTGCCCTTCAACTAATTTATTGTACAACATGGCAAAAAGGGGGGTGGGGTGGTGGGGGAAGATATTTACAAAATACCATTCCCACCCAGACACCGAAAATCAGAGAGACATTTTCAGAGACTCTGAAGGAGTTTGAGATACACAGAAACATTGCGCCAAAATATCAATGTTTATTAATAAACCACAGCTTTTTTCTGATACAATGTGTTAAATGTGGGATTCTTTTGGGGAAAAAAAAAACCGATATATTTATATGGGACGCATTGAATTAGAAAAAAGCTACACCCCATATGTATACGTCTTCTTATTGTACAAGGTTAAATATTGGGTAACGATTACATAACCAATATAAAATTAACAATAACTCATCTGCTTTGGTGTCAACATATTGTGTCCCACAATAGTGCAACACTCTTGACATATAAATATTGTCAACAGATTTGATTTTAGTGTATATGCTTGGTGTAATGACAGATACAGTATTTAACCATCTTAATACGGTATATCGGACCTGTGACTATATAACAGTTACATTTATCTATATCCACAAAATCCAGCTGCAGACCATATGCAGTAAATCAGCACCAAACGTGATATAAGACACAAAAACCTAAAAATTTATACAGAAACAGAAGATATTGATGAATAACATAGCTATTTCCTTGTGACATTTACAGAACAAAAGAATGAAATAAGGGACATAATGTGATATGTTACGACAATGAAAATTGAAATCCTACCAAAAATAAGAATTATAACCAATCTCAATATACATAAATTAAACATGTAACAGGTCATTTTGGGTATTGCATTATAAATGATAATGGAAATTGAAATCCTACCAAAAATAAGAATTATAACCAATCTCTGTATCCATAAATTAAACATGTAACAGGGAATTTTGGGTATTGCATTATATACAAAAAAGAATCACCTAGAACTGGTTATTAATCTCATTAATAACCAATATGACAGATCTAATCCTAAAAAATATGCTGCTGTCCTTTACACAATATAAATTATTACAAGGGACTGTGATCTAACTTACTAATTAATTGATTTTAAGGAAAAAAAATTCAGTTGAATGACTTTTCACAGACAAGTGACATGTCTAATCCTGATCTCAAAATGTTTCATACTGGCCAACTTCAGAAAGTATATATATAAGGTTCTAGTGCAACTGGATCGGAAGAAAACAGGTGGGAAAGTTCTACAGCCAACGACTCATAGATGCAAAGGCAACCACAAGGCTAATATAATCACATCTTAATTTTCAGACTTTCTCTTTTTCAATCCTCCCATGTCGGTACTGATAAATTCTCAAAATTTTAAATGGTTCATGCATGTAAAAGTTTCCGATACATTGCACTGCAGTAGAGATTACCATTATTAACATTGCTACTTGATATTTTCATAAGGAAGACAAAGAATTAGTAGACAAGCAATTATGCTTGCTTTGCAATTAGCCAATTACTACTTGGGAATAGTTCAAGATGACTGAAGCAATACATTAGTAGAAATTTGAGTTAAGATTGAAAAACCATACATGTACTTGTACATTCTTGCAAAGGTACCTGCTTCAGTGTTTTGATCATAGGAACCATGTGCTCTCATCCTCGACAAAGCCTCCTCTTCAAAGCGCTCCCGCCCATCAAGCAAAATGCTTAGATATTTGTACATGTTACTCTGGATCATCAACTTTATATCCTGCAGTTCTTCTGCAGTAAACCTGTTCCCATACAAGAACTTGGCCTACCCAGTGATCACAGGAAAACAGTGAGCATTACCAATGATGAAACGTAGTAATAAAGAGACCTTGAGACTTTAGAGTAGAATTCAATTAATGGCACTCATGAAAAACAGAAAAATGTATCAAGTGAATGCTTGTCAATTATGAGATTGATTTTCAGTTTCAGTAACAAAATTCCAATGGAGAGAAGTATGCTAAACCTCAATGAATCAAAATTTTTCCTTCCTAAATGCGGGAGCACAGGTTACAGAAATCCCTAGACCCCAACTATCGACCATAAATAAAATAGCTAATTTTTGGTCAATGTTGTGTAAAGCACATTAGTCCCAATCCCAGGAAATTAAATACCAAATGGACAAAAGAAAAGATAAAGACTTACATAAAATCCTTGTGAACAACCTTTCATTATATCTTCAGGAATAACTAAATTCTTGTGGTTGTGGATGACGTATAAAGTTTAAATATGATTTTTTGGATATCAATCAGGCTGACACAAAACAACTGATGTGCAGGCATTATAAAATCAACCTGCATCCTTATTGTGATAATTAACACATTTTTTGTAATCAATCAAATAGACATTCCAAAGTTTATATAAGATCCGCGAAAGAAATTCAACAAAAGGGAAAAAAAGAAAAAAAAACCATCCACCTTAGCTTTCCAGATTAGAAAAACAAAAATATTTCCAGACTACATCAATCAGTTGGCACAGAACATGAGAGGAACAACCTTGAAAGACAATCAGGATGGAAGTTTAAACATACGAGAAAGGGAAAAACTAGTTGATCCAATGTGAGTTAGACATTTTTTTCAGGGAGCAGGGCAGAAGGAATAAAAACCTGCACCAGTGCTGCTCACTTTGATCTGTTTGTGCATCATACACATATCACACATTGGATCTACGTGGATCCCACAAAATACTCAAATCATAGAAGCAGTAATACAAGAAGAGCAAGAATACTAGATTATCGCTTTTCTATTGATAAAGGTGGAAAGCATGGAATGTAATCCTACAACTGTTCCAGCCACACACATATGATAGAAGTTACAGGAAATCTGTCTACCATCTGTCACAAAATGCCCATACGTATCAAAATTGTGATGCAATCCCATCCCTAAAATTCAATTACCTTTATTAATATTTACTCCTTTCATTTAATTTCTTTTTGACTTATGGAAAACTCTCAACAGTGTGTCTAGTGAGAAAAGCCTAATAAAGAAAGAAATGTGATCCCTTATTGCTCACAAGTTGTTTCATACCCAACGAAAAAACACTTAGCAGATAAATAAGATCCCTCTATAATTAATTAAATTTTGGTGCAGTAAAGCACTCTAATTCGTTGTACAGCATATCGAAGTTGTTCTCATAAATTGTGCCTGCAGGTAAGTATTCTAGAAATTGATTATACAAAACATCCTGAGAATAAGAAAGCCTGAGAGATATGGATTACATTATAAACCTAATGATATGGCATGCCAAAGTGTGCAATGTAGTAGCTACAGCTTGGTTAGAAAAGGAGTGTCCTCTTTGGAAGCCCAAGACTAAGCTCATTGGCCCAACTCTAACACTAAAGCCTTTTTGGTCCAAAGAGAAGTGTCTATGGTAGTTTAAGAGTTGGTTAGTAAAGATAATACAATTTTATAAATCAAGAGTCACTCTATAGTTAATGTCAAGTTTTATTAATAGTCAATTTATTTTGGCCTTAGCAAAATACCATGTCTTTGAGTATTTAATGAGTCTTTTCATATTTCTACAATATTTAATGAGTCTTTTGGTATTTTAGGAGTCTTTGGGGGACGTATCTGAAGTCTCTAAAATAGGCTATTTTGAATGAACAAAAATTAAGTGTTGTTGAAGGCTTGGTGCCTTGGTATATCTCCTCTACATTCTCCCTTTTGCTTCTACATTCTTCTCCCTCTTCTCCTATTTCTCTAAACTTACAGCAGCCATAAGCCCTCTTTTTTCTCTGTACTTATTCTATTTCTTAAATTCTCTATCATCCTAAGCTCACCATAACCTAAGGCAACACCACCTACTGTAGTCCTGCATCAGTAGTGGACATACATTTATACAGCACATACACTTGAAACTAACATAAATTATACAAAACAAAGATACTCAGCTCTAGAATCAGGTCAATACACAAACTCTCCTCTCCATTTGATCCTTCACGGTGACTTTTTCTGTCTAATTTGTGACAATTCTGTACATGAGTCATGACATGTGTACGTGTGTGGCTAGACAAAACAGCACATACTCCCATCTAAGGTCTATAACAGAAAAGTTTACCATCTACACCACTTACTACCTTTATGCAAGACCAGAAAACCACTATAGAAACACATATTCATGAGAGCAAATAAATTGTAAGATGTTGCTGAGGCATATGTTTGTAATGTAACCTACACTGCAGAAACTCCTTTTAGGCCACTAAGACTAAGTAAGCAAGCAAGCTACATCTACACGGGTATTCCCTTTTATCTTTTACTTCTAGAACTTCCACAATACCAACTCGGAAAAAATAACTAATTAAATAATCAATCATATTAATCACAATTTTTAGAAAACCATAGTACCCTTGATGCATTAACATTAAAGGCTGTACCTGCTTGAAGATAGTGCTGGTTCCAGACCCTTGAAGTCCAAGAAGAAGAAGCTTCTGAATTTTTTTCTGCTCCAAATAATTTGGAATGGTGGTATAATTGCTAGCCTCATCTCTTGGTCCATGAGGTTGACCGTGAGGCACAGGCAAAGAAAACAAGGTACAGACAAACCTAGTTGTTGCCTGTCTAACAAAAAGCAAATACAGAATGTTTCATAAAGATATCCATAATCAAATCAAGGTCAGAAAGATCAAACTGAGTTTTCTAGTACATACCTTCTCCCAAATATTTCCCCTGATATTATTCTGACCTTCTTCCTCATAGCGACCATCATCATAGACCCAAAAGTGGGTGTCACGTGGACATTGCACACTTGCCACCTGACAGTATAAGAAATATAATAGCAAAGACATCAAATTCAATGTAACCAAAGAAATAAAGAGACATAGTAATAGAGGGGCAGCTATCATGTTGAAACTAAGATGCCATCTCTTGAAAAACAATATGAAATTATAATGTAGGGACAAAATGTTCTTCAGGTAAACAACCCATATACTACAGGGAGAAACTTGTAATGTGAAATTCAGCCAAATGAAAAGGATTCACAGGCATTCTCTTATTAATATTAGAGAGAAACTACAGCAGGGACAAAAAGCTAAAGATTAGAACTTTGAGACCAAATTTTGGACCTTTCTACAGCTGCATTGTTCCCATACTTCTTGCACTTTTTACAAGGCTTGTAAAAAATACTACCTACCAGACATTATAACAACCATAGAGTATAAAAAATACATGAGGATCCAAATCAACTTGATCAATGCAAAACCAGAATTTTATCCTACACTTAATTAAGGAAAGTCTTTTCTGGCCAGCTAACAAACCAGAATAGAATAACTCTACAGAATTAAGCGTCAGTAAAAGTTGCAATAGTAGGGCATACTGATTTGATAATCCTAAGTTTTCCTGTAAGCTCAAGAAGATGCATAAAGTAAATATATCTCAGAGATCGTATAAATAACCCTTCATAATGAAAAAATGAATCCCAATTTACATAAAGAGAACCTATGACTAGATTATAAAACGAACAATTATACTCATCTGAAATGAAATACCAGAATTCGTAAAAGCATGGACTAAAGGGTCATCCACTAAAACCTAGTGGCATACCACAAGACTAGAAGTTACACCTTATAACACAAAAAAATAAGGAATAAGTTATAATTCCAATAACAAAGTCAAATGGACTTACCTTTAGCACCCTCAATTCAAGTTTTGTAATTTCTCGGCCATTGATGTATACTTCAGTGTTTCCATTGCTTGCATCAGGGCTAAGTTTCCCAGTGAAATTTAAGTTTGAACTTATGATTCTATCCGGTTTTTCTCCCTCCTGCCAATCAACAAATTGAGATGTTCAAGGAGATTCATAGTATTCTTTGTCTTTTCAATAACTGGACAAACCTTGTTAAAGATTCACTAACCTTTCCCCAGAGACCAGATTCTTTATCATACCAATATCTACCAGGCTTCAACTTCCGCGGAGGTAAAGGGCATCCAAGTAATTCAGCCATCTCTTCTGGCTTTAGAGGGAATCCATTCACTATCAGCTGCTCTGGCCGAAGCTGGTTGGCAGAACATTCTTTCTCTGCTTTCATAATCTGCTTGACTTCCAACGGACTAAGCAATCTGGACAATACTCTTGACTGCTTACCCAATTTTAACCGCTTTGATTCATCAATCGGCTGACCGATGCATGTCACACACTTACGCCCTTCAGGCATTGAACCCATTGCCCTAAGCACACAATTACTGCAATACTTAGCATCACAAACCAGGCACGATTCCTTAGTTTCCCACTTTCCTTTCCGACATCGAAAACAAATTCTACTTTTGTTCTTCTTCTTCTCCTTTGAAACCCCAACATACGCTGTAAAAACTGGCTTCTCTTCATCAACCTCTTTCCTCTGAGACCTATCAACAGTATTAAAAGTGACAACTGGAGCTCGCTTTACTTCATTACCAACTTGTTTGGGAGGAATACTTGGAGGATTATGAACTGAACCTGGAGAAGCTGATGGTGAGGCTGAAGAAAAATCAGGGTTTTGCAAGACGGACACTACAGACTCTGAGCTTCCTGATACCCTTGGACTTTGAGTAGGGGAACTTGTGACACCAGCAATACGAGACACTGGCAGAGGAATTGGTTCGATAACTGGTGGACCCATACTGGCAACCAATCTTTGTGATTCAGAAAGTGGTTCTGCAGTTGGAATTGCACGTGAATTAACATCAAGGGGTTCAACCATAGGCACATCATAAGAGACAGGAGGGCCCTCATACTCCAAAGCTATAGAGTAATCAAGATCAGAGGCATCTTCAGGGAGAGAAGCACCTGGCGGGAGCATCTTCCTCACCACTTCCCTCCAGCTATCTCCCTCATTTTGCTCCATTTCTTTCACTATAGTACTAACTTCCTTTACCCCCTCACCCACGGTCTGAAACTATAACTACTTAAATATGAAGAACATCATAAAACTGTGCTCTATATTATCCAAATAAAGAGCTTTAGTTTCCTTCTACTTAATGCTACAATCACTTAAAGATACAAAGCAACCAAGTTAAAGTACTAACTTATATCAGGTTCTGGTGATGTGGGACCGCTTTCAGAACTAGTAATAGTCTCCGGGCCGCCGCAATCGATGGTCACCCTTTGAAATCATTCAAGTTTGAAATCAGCAACTAATCAAACATTTGAACAAAATGCAAATTAAGTGAGACCAAATTCAACCCTTTTCAGAGTCCAAAGCTAACTTTCAAGAAAAGCCAAACAAAACCCATCTACTATTAATCAAATTAAATTCAGAACCCAGCACCCAACTTTGAACAGTGAAATTTTATATAAGCTTGAAAACAGCAGGAACCACAAATTTGTTTGTTTTTCTGTAGTGTTCCACTAGTTGAAAAATTCAAAGTCAAACAAACTGTAAATATAAGAAGGAAAAAAAAAAGCCCAGCATTCCCCTAGCCATAGAACTGAGACTGATTCAAAGTGAGATAAATTATTCACCAAACACAAAGAAAAGGAATCAGAAAAGAATATGATAATTGATAAATACTTTTGGAGGAAAATGTCAAAACAAAAAGAAAAAAGCAAAGCTTGAGAGAGAGAGTCAAATACCTGGAAAGGGACCAAATGAAAGGGGAATCTGGGCTTAAAATCTAAGAAGGATTTTTCTTTTTGAGCTCAAGCAAAAGGTAAAGCTTCTTCTTCTTCTGTAAATCCAGGAAAGCTCATGAGAGAAAGGGGACCATGAGAAAAGCAAATTTTTTTGGTAATTATGAGAAAGGTAAGTTTTGATTTTGAAGCGTAAAAATCAAATTAAAATTATAGACAGAGCGTGATAAAAGAAGAATAAAGGCAAATTAAAAACATAAAATCAGAGAAAGTTATGGGACCCACAGCATTTATCTCTCGAACATAGCTCCAGTAAATTCAGTAATGACAACGAGGAGACAGTGGAGCTCGTGGGAGAGATTTTCTGAGTTGGCACGCGCCTTATAGGCGCGTAGTAGCTTGTAAGAAGGACGGCCCATCTTCAATTGGGCTTTGTACTGGCCCAAAAAAAAATTGGGCTTTGTAGACCTAACTTTTTTATTAATAGGTTTCATGAAAATTTTAATTTCTAATTTTACTTTAATGTAAATAGCTTTTTATCAAGATATTCACGTAAACTTTGATACGAATTGCATATTATCACATAAATTAAAAATTAAAATAAATTGCCTCTAAATTAAATTTTGTTTGCAGGTTACTACTTTCATCCAAATTTTGAGGGTTTTTTGGTCCATTTATAGAAAAAAACTTAAGTAATCAATTACAAATTACCACATGTACAACTATTTTTCTATTTTTACAAACTTTGAAAATGAATTAAAAATAGTTCCGAACTCAAGAAAATACACAGAAAATTTTCACAGCTCGTCTTGACTAGTACTATTTACCATAGAGTCAAATTACCAATTTTCTTTTCAAAAGTTTTCAGAAAATTTCGTAAGTCCAAATTTAAAAAATAAAAATAAAAATAAATTTCCATCCATAGAATAAATTTTATAGAATTTCCGTAAAATCTCAAAAGAATTCTAAAAAAAATTTGGAAATTACCATAATCCTATTTTAGAGAATTCTTTCAAGACTTTACGAAAATTTTTGAATTTTTCTTGAATTTATTTTCTTCTAAGATCAAGAGGTCTTTTGGGTAGTAAGTTTTCACAAGAAAAGTAGAGTTAGTTTTTAGAAGACTAATAATGCAGACCTTATAACTTTTGAAGTTTGAGAGTTTATCATATTAATCTTCAAAGAATCTAGAATATTTTAATTTTTTGGAAATAAATTTGAACTTCCAAAATTTTCTAAAAACTCTTAAAGGGAAAATTGGTAATTTAATTCCATAGTAAATTAGTACTTGCCAAGAAAAATTCGTAGGAATTTTCCATGTATTCTAAGTCCAGAGTTATTTTTAATTCATTTTCAAAGTTTGTAAAAATAGAAAAATAGAAATAGAAAAATTGATATACACGTGACCACTTGTAATTGGTCACCCAAGTTTTTTTTCTATGAATGGACCAAAAAACCCCTAAAGATTTGGATGGAGATGGTAACTTGCAAACAAAATTAATTCAGGGGACAACTTGTTTCAATTTTTAATCTAGGTGGTAGGTAGCATGCAATTCGAGTCAAAATTCATGTATGTATCTTGCTAAAAAGCCAAC
>QANT01003731.1:0-11300 GCA_003254885.1 Purshia tridentata | reverse complement strand
ATGAAATTGGTATACATGATTCAATGATAGCTAATAAAATTGGTATACACTATCCCAGCCTCAACACATGTTCAATGATATACATGATTCTCCTTGGCTTATGTGCTGCGGCAAGGTGAGTTTTTTTATATTTTTTATTTGAGTGCAGTATGGTGAGTCTAAAGCTACATGTGTTGCATGCCTCTATTGTGCATTTTTGTCTCAACAAAATCACTTATGTTATTTACATCTATATTTTCTATTAGCACGAAAGGTTTAAATCAATTGGGTGCTTCACTATGCATTGTTGTCACTAAATGCATAGTGGTTGGTAGTTTTCTTAGAGCTTTAATTGGAGTTGGGGCAACTACTTGGTAGTTTTTTTCTCATTAGTTTGAGATAAGACCCTACATTTAATGCACTCATTGGTTAAGTTAGGGTTAATATTAACAGTAACTGATTGATTAGTTTAGTTAGGAGGATGTCCCTTGAATAAAATAATTTATTTAAACTGTTAGATGTTCTAAATGTCCACCTAAATTTAACTTGAGTAGTCGATCTTCATTATATTTCTGATTTTTGGCATTCTTTGGAGGATTATCTTTTGGCATTATTAATGGTATGTTTTTGCTGATTATTAAATTTTCAATTGGGAGTTTGTCTAAATTTACAAATTGGAAGAGCTACGTGTTGCTATTAGAGATTTGGAGTATTTGGGACATCTACGTCCCCTATGAAAAGAAGGCAGCTTTTGTAAATGGGTAATTTTATTAAATATACCCTTTAATTAACACACTCACTTTTTTAACCCTTCCCACAAAAACTTATCTTTTTTAGCTTTTTGCCCCAATTTTCTGCCAATATTGCCCTTGTCTATTATTTCCATTGAATATCACATATCAGCTGAAGACATCAGCTACATGAGATCGAATCCTCTTAGCGCCAAACCTTTTGGTTCCAAATCCTCCCGACGCCAAATCTTCAAATACCTTTCCACTGCACAACTGATGTAATGCCAGTGCCATCTCGTGGGATCGGGATATTCTGTCTACAGCTATAAGCTCTGATCCCTCTTTCCTCGAATTAGAAACCCAGAAAGTCTTTGCACTTGGAGGGCGACTGATTACAGATCTGGGTACTGCGCGAACCCAGCCCAAACTCATACCCACCTGAAATCGTTACTCCGGTCGAGCATCCACCACCTTCCAAGGAAGAAATCCAACTCCATTATTTTAGATCTTCAGTGATTGTAAGTTTTTAAATCCTCGTAATGTCATATTATTGTGGTTGTTGTGGTTGTTGAGGTTGTTTTGGTTGCTGTGATTGATTTGAATGTGTGCATAGTTCTAGGTAGGTAGCTAGAATGAAACCTTGCTGTAGCATATGTGCTGTAGCCTAGTAGTCAATGTGCGACTCAGTACACTACAGCACATAAGTGATACTATAGCAGAATATAATCAATGTGCTGTAGCAAGAAAAATTGTCCTGGTCTTATATAATTCTGAGTTAGGCAGGGGTATGAGGAATAGACTGCATTTGTCAAAAGTTCGAACGTCGACACACTGTCGCAATGGGTTAGACAATATGTTGACACGAACTTCCTAAACTGGCTGCAGCACTTCAAGTGTGTCAAAAAACTGTCTACCGTATGTCGACAATATGTCGACGTTTGAGCTTTTAAAAAATGCGGGGACGTCTGCACCTGAAAATTTTCCCTCATATAGTTACTACCGGACGCTGTATAACACACATTGAATGAAAATTTATATGTGAGTTAAAAATGTCCTAAAGCATTATGTATATTACTTATAGATAACTTATACAATACATGTAGATANGTTTATTAATATCTATTTTGATTTATGTCCACTCACTGAGTTAACTCATTAGTTTTATCCATTTTATTGTTTTAAATTTTCCCCCAGGTGGTAGCGGTGGAGCGGTCGAGCCAAAGACGTCGAGGCAATCCAGCGAACATTTGAAAGCTATAGGAACTAATTAATCTTGTAAAATTTGTCTTCTTAGTAAATTTTGTAGCGCGGCTCTGATAATCTAATGAAAACTTAAGTAATTGGTTTGAAATTGGGTCGGAGACCCCTTTTGGTTGTGGTGGAGGAGCTGTGAATGCTTAGAAGTGTATTTGCAGGTCTCGTGGAGAAAAGGGTTAGTCCAATTTTCAGGGGAGGTTCTGCCGAATTTTCGGTAGAATTTTCCTTGATATTGGATTCCCGCAGGATCACTCCGAGTTCCAGGGTGGAATTCGGGGAGGGTCCTGTCAGGTGTCTCGTGAATGCGTACTGAGGGATGAAAAGTATAAGTTACCAAGGGCAAAGTACATATTAGGTGGGCCAGGATCCAATGCAAATGAAAAATAAATAAGTGTGAATGTAGGTGCTGACATGGTTTCGACATGTTGTCGACACGAAATCGAGATGTGCTACAGCCTGTGAATGTTTGATTTAATGATTTAGTTAAGAATCAGACATTACATCGTGATTTTGAGCGTAACGCAGCATTCTAGTGAATGTTTGATTTCGGTCGCTTGTTGTTTGAGGCTAGAAAGTGCTACAATGGTTGTAAGGAGAAGGCTGTTGTAGATTTTCAACAATCTCCACAATACAAAGCCATGCAGGACGGTGAGTTCAACAAGGGGTTCTCTCTTTTCAGGCAAGCATCCATCGTTCCTTATATGCCTGTATTTACACAAATCCCGTAATTTGAGTTAAGATTTTATCCATGAACATTGTTATGAATCCAATTGTAAGTGAACATGTATGTATATCAAACATTGTTGTGATTGAACATCTACATTGTTAACTAATGTCGTTGACATGAAGTTGACACAATGCGTACACAATGTCGACCACCTATTTACAGAATAACGGAAGTGGCTGCAGCATATAAATTGCGTGTCCACTTACTGTCGGTCTTGTGTCAGCTCTATATTGGTATTATAAAAATTTGTATTAGGCGGATGTCTTATATTAAGTTACGCTGAATTTATTGCTTTCATTTGTTTGATTGTTGTGGTCTCGTTGAGCGGGGCATGTGTCAAGGCATTGTATCCTGAATCTGCGAACATGTGGGATGCAATAACTCCCTCGATTGCATCCAGAATGGTTTACGGTGACCAGCGTCATTCCAGCGAAATCTGATGTAAAGCGCTATTATCATCGAGCTCGGGTGGCTCGTAGGTTATCTTGGAGTAGTGCACGGTATTTTAGCACCTTTTTGGGTCTTAGGTAAATTACTATGTAAGGTATGTGTAAAAATGTACCAAGTTGAAGTTGCTTATTTTTCATACTAAAAGCAGGGATGTCCATCGGTTAGAGTAAGGTATCATTCAATGGTATAAGTGATGCGTTTAATATTTGTTTAGTAGATCTATCTAAAGAACACAGTAGGTATCCCTAAATGTGTTGATGCTCTATCGGACATCTAGCTATTTTAAATTTGCGAACACCCTCACTTAAGAAAATCCCCTCGTTAATACTCAAATGCACGAGTAGACAAGCGTCCAATATGTAATTGATGAAATTACCTAACTAACCTTAATCAAGTTTAATAAGCAAAATGATGACACATAAGGTGGGGAACACTCGGTGGGTACAAGTTTGGGAAAAATTAATATATTCCTACTTATTATAATTTAACATGAGATGAGGCAGTTGGGTGAGGTCAGGTTCAGCATCCACACCTTTTTTTATACCATTTTCACACCCTCTTGTGTCGGCAGCGACATGGAACTGACAAGGTGTGGACACCCTAAAACAAATTGGCTGCAGCAACCCTAGCAATTTGTGTGTCGTGACCGTGTTCACACCGACATGAAAAGGTATGTCAAAGGTAATTATGAAGATGTATCAAAGTTAATTATAAAAATGTAAATGCTTAAACAAACTTGTTTGGTATTGGGTAATTAAATATATGTTTTGTTATAAAACATACAAATAAGTGCCCAATTTGCCAAGATTGCATATTGTAAGTGTAAGGGTTTAAATAGCCAACAAATCTCAATGATCGCTGCATCATAAATTCCCCCACGAATAACGCAAAACACCTCCAAAATCGAGAGCCCTAAGTACATCGAAGAAACATAAGTGCAATGCAGCGGAAAGGTAAGCGACGATTAACTAATCAATCCGATGAGTCACCGACGGCTGAACAAGGGGTTATTGATGATTCCAATCATGGGCTCAGAGCGAAGCACATCATTAACAAGCGTTCACAATGATTGAAGTGGGGCATAGATTACGATGAATCGTTTAAGAACCGACTGGAAAATTGCATGTGACTGAGGCCGGTTAGAATGGAGCGCGAGGTGGCGTAAGGGAGTTTTGCGATATTACAGAGCTCATGAAAATTATGGCCAACCGTGGATGGACCTTCGCCATGGGGAAACCTACCCACGCACATGTGGAGATTGTGCAGGAGTTCTATGCAAGCCTGCACTAAAATGGCTTGAGACACAAGGTGGCGGAGGTAAGGGTGCGAGGTAAGACAATTAATTTTAGCCCTGATTGTATTGTACGGATTAGAAATATTCCTCGAGTGAATGAGACAATATATGCCTCATTGAAGATAAATGAGAAAGAGCTGCTACAAGAGTTATATGTCAATCCTGCATCGAAAAAAGTAGGGGCGAAATTTGAACAAATCAAACTAAAACCTCTATATGCTGTACTTAATGTCATTGTTAGTTTTAATGTGCTACCATCTAGACATCGATCCACTCTGACCCTTGAAGGAGCCAAGTTGTTGTATGCAATTGGGACCGGAGTGCCTGTTGATTTGAGCAGTATTATATTTCAAGTAATTGCTGAGTCTGCTGCAGATAGGTGCACAACTCATCAATTGCCATTTGGGAGCCTAATAAGTGATATAGCAGAGGATGCTGGTGTGATAATTCCCAAAGATAGGCTAGAGTCACCTAAGAATCCAATTAATAATTACACATTGACTCGTATACGGCAGGCAACTGAATCAACACTTGGAGCCGTTGGTAAGGTAGTCAACTCAGACGTTAGCAATATAAATAGGGAATGGTCGTCGCAATCGTTCGATGGATTGGAAGATAGAATTATGCGGTGTCTGGATGAGCTCCAATCAGGAATTACAAATGTACTAGAGCAGGTGGCCACGCTTATGACGCTCACAACTTGCAAGTTGAATGACTTGGATGCACGGTAGAAAAATTTAGCAAGGGGGCACAAGACGAGGATGTAAATAGATCTGATGGTGATAGTGCCAATAATGGTAGGGAACAAACAAATAGTGACGAGGTGAATGAGTAGGGCGACAACGATGAGAATGATTCCTAAGTAAGCTAGTTGTTTTGCTGTGAGGGGCTGTTATTTTGGATATTAAAGTGGGAATTTGTTAAATTAGTTCTGTTAATTACCTGTGAATGTGATTGTGAATGTTGGTTGGTTGGTTGATGTAGTTGCTAATATGTTAAGTCCAAGAGCTACACAATTCTACATATCATTTCTACATCTTTTTGACAAGGCATTGACATTGTGTCGGCAGACGATGTCAATATTTGCTGCAACCACACGGTGTAAGGTGTTGGCACCATGTCGATGCCCTATCAAATGGATTTACACATGTTATGTAAAATAGTGTGGATTGTGAACATAATCTTATGATAAATTATGCATTAGAACAAAGCAGTCTCACAAGACAAACTATTATACCTTTTGTTTAATCAATTGAATTACTATTATACTTCATTACTAATTAAAAGAACTATCCAAATTTTAATTGTTTCCTTTAATTTACATTCATGATAGCACTTAATTTACATTATAAGTGCTATACATAAAAATTTTGAAGAGAAATTAAAAAACAAAAAAATAAGAGTGGTGACTTTTCCGTCCCATTGGCTTATTTTTCTACCAATCTTATTCATACACCAACCATTATATTTGGGAAAAAATATTAATGGCACCCCTCATTAGTCCTATACCTTTAATATAAAAACTAAAACACATACTCAATAAACACTGTTTCCATCTCTTCATACTTAAAAAAAAAAAATTAACAAATCTTTTTCTAAATCACTCCGGTTAGATATGACACAATTAAAAACAATTTATTGAAAAAATAGAAATATATTTTCCTATATTTGTCAAGAATTATATACACACACATATGTGTATATACGAAGATATATATGATTCAATGATTTAAATGGTATCAATTTTCGGGTAAGCTATATAGATGAAATGACGCAAAAGCCATAGACCATTGATCAGCTTCTATGTTCATTCAACTTTAGTTTCATTTAAGTTCAATTGCCAGCTTCTAGCATTCTAACAAAGCACATGAGTTCCATCCTTTGTAAACAAAAATTCATATAAATAGTGGTTCAATAATTTAATACAAATTTCAGCTCAGTTTTTAAAGAATTTTTTTTTTTTTAAGGTTGGTGGGATAATAGTTAAGAATGGTGCAAAAATTGTTTATTAGGTGAGTGTTTTAATTTGTATATTAAAGGGAATTATAGGAAAATAAGAGGTGTGACAAGTATTTTAATATTTTATTCAAATATAATGACGGGTGTAAAAATTATGTAATTGGGAAAATAACAGATGGGGTGGAAATGGAACCAGTCAAAGATAATTGGGTTATCAAGACAAAAATTCACTCAATTTATTTCATTAGAGATCTCCTTTTGCAGTTACTTATGACCATTGACTTTTATACAGTTACTAATACGAACAGTCCTATATACAGCTAACATCATGGTACCAACACGAACATTACACAAATTGGTATATCATATGTCAATAATATGTCTGCACCGTGTCAACGCTATGTCGGCATTCGCAAATTTTACAATTTACAAATTTTCTCTTTAGAGAAAATTCCTTAATATGAAATAAATGCATTTACAATTACCTTACTATAAGTAACCTAAAAATTTTATTAAATATATATATTTAATACCCCAGTCCAATAGAGAGGATGACTGCACTTTCATTTCACATTTTGCAAACACCAACACAGTGCCGACATTATGTAGACAAAGTGTGGACACGAAATTCTAAAACTTAGCACAATACATCAGAATTGCTGCAGCACATTATCTGTTCCCACCCCATGTCAGCATTGTGTCAACGTTCGGAAAATTTAACAGGTGTAGTAATTCTCACTTGATAAAATCCCTTTAATACCCAAATGATTTTGTTAGACTAATATTTCTTTGACTCATTCCACATGAATCGGTTGCAACACATGCCGATGCCATATCGTAACCCTCCTCAGCTCTCAAACTAATCTTTTTTTTACTCTTTGGATAATTTGGACTAAAACACCCTTTTAGTCAATGTCAACCAGAAAAGGTAATTTTATCAAAATTGTAATGAAAAAAATATTAAATAATGGACTGGGCTGTAACACCATCTAAAGTGCCTGTAGTAACATTCAACACGTGCCGATGCCATATCGTAACCCTCCTCAACTCTCAAACTAATCTTTTTTTTACTCTTTGGCTAGTTTGGACTAAAACACCCTTTTAGTCGATGTTGACCAGAAAGGGTAATTTTATCAAAATTGTAATGAAAAAAATATTAAATAATGGACTGGGCTGCAACACCATCTAAAGTGGCTGTAGTAAACATTTGTCGACTATGTGTCGACCATGTGTCAATCATTTGTTGATCAGTGGTTGACCATTTGTCGACCATCACAATTCAAATCTACAACAACAAATGTAGATTAGCATTTCAGATACGAAATAATAAAGTCAGCTCAAAATTTCATAACTAAAACAACAAACCTATGTCGAATCTTATACCTAACACAACAAATCCATATTGAAATTTTAAATCCACAACATGTCACACCCTAAAATGGGTTATATCACTTTAGGCATGTGGTAGGGCCACCTTGGCTAGTAGCTTTGGAATAATCTCACTACAACTGAAATTAGATTAAATGAAACCTAATGATTGCTGTAAGGCTTAAATGAAGAATATTACCAGTTTTTAAAATCTAACAATGGTTCCTCAGGTGTTCCTGTACTTACAAACTATGTAGGAGTAAGCATCATCCAACTAGCTGATATCTTGCTCAACTAGTCCAAAACATTGTATGTATTTAAAAATAAATTTAGTATACCAAACATAAGTATGTAATAAAATCAGTTTTTAATGCCAAACAGGCCAAGAAACAATGTTACAAGCAAAACAATTATAAGACAGATTCAATGAGGTTTAAACACATTAGCAAACAAGGTTTAAATAACTATGAACCTTTGACAAACTGACTCATTGACAGACAAAGTATAGGTATGGCATGAAAGTAGTTAGCACAAGTTAATTTGATAATTATCAACTAGCATAGCGTATTATTTGAAATTAGTGTAATTATAAGCAGATTATAATCATATGTTTGCATTCAACCGTCAAGTTTAATTACTTTTTAGTCCTGCTTAATATATCAGTCCTTCTCTAAAGAGAGTCATTCTTTTTAAAACTTTGCGGACGCCGACACAGTGCCGACATAAGATAGCCAATGTGTCGACACGAAATATGAAAACTTGCTGCAACACATCATCTGTGTCGAACCTATGTCTGGAATGTGTCGACACTGTGTCAACGTTTGCAAGATTTCAAAGTGTAGTCATTCTCAGCTGAGAAAATCCCTATAAACATATATTAGAGTTATCATTTCACCATGAATTAGTTCATGTAATGTAATGCATAGTAGTGAAATTAAATTCTAGGTCATCCTAATTTTTTTACATGGCAAACTCCAATTATGCAAATTCTAGTACTTCAAATCAAGTGTGTTTAAACTCTAACTCAAGTCTTAGACCAGTTAGTTAAATTTCATTTTAAACTGAAGTTGAAGTCATAACCATGGTAACACATGTTGATTTAATTTATCATTAAATTGCTATCAAATCGGTTTAGGCATCGATTAAGAACTCATCTATGTGGTTCAAAATAAGTTATTAACATGCTTTCCAATGTTCAATTCCTTGTTCAAAGTAATGGGCATCCAATACATGATTTAAATGCATTATAATCATGCATACATGTAAGGCAAGTCAGTTTTTAATAAACAACCAAGAATATGATTTTGAAGCTGTTTAAACACGATATTAAATCAAGCATTCAGCCACCATATTCAACCAAAAGCATTAATACATATATATGTATATATATATAAACATATATATAGAAGTCCTTGCTGCTGTCCTGTGAGGTAGTGTCAGGTCATAAATTAAATGCAAACAACATAGAACTAAGTGAAGGCTCTAGCAAAACATACTTAGGTTCCCTCTCCCTAGGTCTGTATGGTTTAGTGACTAAGGTCAGTCGTATCCAATCCCTTAAAGCTCCAAATAATGAAAATAAAATTTTCAATAAGTCATGCATCATGTGAGAGGACAAAAATTAAGGTATGAAATGAAAACAAAACTAAAAATATCAAAATGGACATTCTGCAGAAAAGAGTGCAACTTTTAAGTTGAAAACAGGGGTTATTGACTACCCAAATTCAATTTTAGTGCTAACTAGTATCCCTCGTGTTCTTCGAACATTCCTAATGATTATTTGTGACTTGTTCAAACCAAAAGTTAGGCCCAAAAGCAATAAAACGAAATATGACGCTTTGAACCTCAAAGCCCCTTTAAAAATTCCAATATAGCAGTACTTACTTATAGATTTTTATAAAATCGTACAAAAATAATTTTCACTCAATATTTTGCAGATAATTAGTTAACATCCTAAAACATATGCATAAAAATTTTCATGGCAAAAAGAGTTGTGCAGATGAGGTATTTGAAGTTCCAAAGTTCACACCAGAAAAATAGTTGTGTGCAGTTCACTGTGCATTTGGTCAAAACACCAAATTTGTGTATTTTTTGTCCAAATCAAGTGGAACCAGTTGGGACAAGTCAGAAATCACTCTTATAATCTACTGTAACAAATTCAAAACTTTATTCCAAATATATCCAAATTCGTCCATTCAACTAGTACACATTTAAAACTTTGAAAATACAGAAAACTGGCAGTTAATTGGTTTCATTTTGCTAAATCGCCACAACTTAATAATAGGTGGAAATAATGTGATCTTTACCTTGAAAGAAAGCTTGGAATGTCTAATTTCAAACTCCAGAAAGAATCAAAACCTCATTCCAAACCTAACTATATAAAAACTTTGAATCAATACAAGAAGGTCAGAAAATCGAGATAATCCCCAACATAACTTTTGGGATTTCTCTTGACATGCAGTCATCCGTAGTTACTTAACCAATATTATAAACCTAAAACCACAGTAAAAGAACTAAGAGACATCAATTTAGAGGTCTCTTACCAAGAATCTCCTTGAAGGGTAGTGGACGTTCTTCTGCAAGTCAATCCTTTAAAGCTTACTTAATGAATAATTCACCTACTGGGGTAGGCATTGTAGCCCATTAACTAATCTAGGCTAAAAAATTCATTGACCTAAACACTCCTTTTTAATCTAACGCATAAAATTCATTAAAAAGATATCATTCATCACAAGCAAATGTTTCCACAGATAAAGGGAAACAAAAATGACATCAACATAAAAAAATTCCTTACAATTTCAGGTGATCCTATGTTAAACCAAACATATGGCCAAAAATACCAAAAGTGCTTTACCATGGGAATCCATCTACACATGCGCATTGCGGGAATACATGTCAACAGCTAACCGGAGACGAAACCAACACATGTTATCTTGTGTGCAGCACTCAAGAGGCAACCCAGCCGATAATAACTCAATGAACTTCAAGGTAAACACTTCGCAATCACCGCTGAATGGTAAAAAAGGGTGACAAATATGTCAACTAGTACCCATGTGAAGGTATGAACTTTAAATGCATGTACCAACCCAAATATAAACAACAACAAAATGTATGACACAGTATAATTACCCATTCGTTTGTTGAGGCACACCGGGCACACGATCCACTACCCATGACTGCCCATCACACTCCAACTCTGGGCGGGCATCATAGAACCCACCATCTCTAAGAATGGTTGGTAGCAAAGTGCACATAGGCTGTAATGCATCGACCATCTTCCTATCTGCGTGCAGGTCAATGTTTGAATCGTATACACAGAGTTTGTGAGCCACTAGGTCAATAACAACTGCACACCAATGTTTGTCGGAGACATTAAATGGGCAGAAGACCTTGTTAACTTCAGCCCATGCCTTCCCATGGGAGGGGTTCGTGCTTGCCACAAAAGTGAGCACACTAGTTGGAATACTTAAGTTTGCCTTTGCATGCCTTATCCTATATAATTTCGGCCCTGTGAAGCAGGCTGTCACAAGGAGTT
>QANT01003730.1:0-18142 GCA_003254885.1 Purshia tridentata | reverse complement strand
TACCCAGAAACGCTGATACGATAAAACCCAGAAACCCAGAAACGCTGATACGCTGAAACCCAGAAACCCAAAAACGCTGAAACACTAAAACCCTCCTACCCAGATACCCAGAAACGCTGATACGCTGAAACCCAGAAACCCAAAAACGCTGAAACGCTAAAACCCTCCTACCCAGAAACGCTGAAACACTGAAACCCTCCTACCTAGATACCCAGAAACGCTGATACGTTGAAACCCAAAAACCCAAAAACGCTAAAACGCTGAAACCCTCCTACCCAGAAACACTGAATTCGAAAACCCTCATTCCCAGAAACGTTGAAACCCAGAAACCCTCATACCCAATAACACTGAACCCAAAAACCCTCATACGCTGAAACCCTTATACCTACAAACCCTCATACCCAGAAACGCTGAAACCCAAAAACCCTCGTACCCTGAAACCTTGAACCCTGAAACCCTGAAATCCTGAAATCCTCATACCCTGAAACCCTAATACCCCCTCAACCCTCAATCCTAAACCCTTACAATGGGCCCACATATGTGTGAATCGTGTAAAAATGATGTCTATGTGCAAAAAGAAAATAAAAGAGTTCTTACATGGTGATTATGTTTTTTTATTTGGATTAGATGAACACAAAGAAAAGGTGTGATCTAGCTTTTATATTCTTTATGTACCCCTTTTATTTAGTTGTTTTCTCTTCCCCCTTTCCCCCCTCCCCCATTTAATTTGTAATATACCATTCCTAATTGTTAAAACTAAAGGTGCTAAGAGGAAGTGAAAGATACAAGGGAGGAAAAGGATATAAGGGATGTTTTAGACAGAAAATTTTCAATTATGAAATCTTTACAAATCTTGGGTAGAATGGTGGAGAATAATTAGACTTCGGTATATATAGCTCACCCTCTAAAGTCTATGAAATTCCACCAATTCGTGAAATCTATAAAAAAGTCTATGATTTTTTGAATACTATAAAACTTTTATAGACTTATCTAAAGTTTTGATTAAATATAACAAGACTTTCATTGATTTGTTAAAAGTCTTTAAAAATCCTAATTGAATACCAACCAACTTTATAAACTTTATCAATGGAATACCACTACACTACAGTCCACCAAAGTCTTTTAAATTCTACCAAACTCCATATTCAATCAATAATACTGTTCTTACTATATTTTTTTACCATCTTACGTGTTATCATTATACTGGATATAATTTTTCCTTATTTTTATGGTTTTTATTTTTATTTTTTTAATGTTCAATGTATGAATGTCATGTAGATACGTAAGATGATATAAAATTATAGTATGAAAATGTAGTAAGTATAGCATTATTGATATTCAATACACTCCCTTATTTTAGTACTTCTTTTTGTAAAAATATTTTATTTGTAGTGTTTTTTTTTTAAATGAGTACTATACTATTCCCATCTATTGTCGTATTTTTTCACCCGCCCTATAATTCACCCTATATTAAATTCTAAGAGATAATAATCATTTTTTTTCACCTCTAATGTCCCTAAAATACCCTTATTGATAAAAATTATTTCCCCCATTTCTTTCTCGCGGCAATGTTAAGTCAACCCATAAATTTTAACTTTATAATGTGCCCAAAACTTTTATGTTAAGGTGAGATTGTGAATAAGAGAATAAATCAAACAAAACAATTGAAAAAATAAGGGGATTTGAGAATATGAATGATGGAGACAAAATCAAATATTGGAAATAATGGTTTTAGGTGAAAATGAAGAGAAGATAAAATGAGTTTAGGTGAATATAGAGAGGTAGGTGATTAGAATATCTTTTTGTTTACATAAGCTTTTAGTGTCACCTGGTAAAAATTAAACAAAGGCCGCGGCTATTTCGACCACCCTAAGGTTAGAATTCTAGCTATTCCAGAGTGGTATCTCACTGATGGCTTGGGCCCCCTGGAAAGGGGCCTAGGAATTCTGGTCCAGGCTGAAATGAAATTAATATTAAATATTAAATAGAGATTAATAATAAATAGAGTGTAATAATAAATAAATAAAAAGAATAAGGCCATTCCATTTCGACAAAAGACCCATGACAAATGATTTTCATCGAATGACTATTCATCTATTGTATTTTCATGTATATGAGTTACCACTCCTTGATCACTTATACTACCCCAAACATCAGACTGCATTTTCCAAAAATAGATTTTCGACGGAATGAAAAAGACATATATGGTAGAATCGTAACTATAGAATATGACCCTAATCGAAATTTATTTTAATTTAGTAAAACCCAGTTTTACTCCATAGCAAATTGACCATAAAGGACGTACCACTTATTTTAGACACGTTTACTCTCTACACCCCAACCCATTTTACCGCCCACTGAAAACTTCAACGTGCACACTCAAAACCTTCATGTCCAGCATCTTTATACTAAACCTCCATTTTCTTCATCTTCAACCTCCACCATCTTCATCTTCAACTAAAACCCTAGAAAGTATGATTAGCTTTTCAGATCGATCATAGTAAAATTTGGATCAACGGTGGATATCAGTCCAATGCACCTTATGGCTTTAGGAGCAATGGACAAGGGTTTAACGTAGAATATACCTTCATGTACTACTAGCTAGAAGATGTTAAACATATATTATTCGGTAATCATTCACCGTATATAAATTTAACTATAATTTGCTAACTAGTTGTTTGGCGGAGAATCGTCGAAATATATCAAAATTTTCAGTGGCATTCTTTTCAATTTTCTACAAACATTTCAGAAGGGAGCCACCGAATATATATGATATATTCAGTAATTAACCGTTGAATACTAAGTGATGCACAATTTTTTTTTTTAATAGGAGCAGCAACTAGGTAATGTTTCTACAGAACACAGGGTGGTTGAAGGAAAAAGTGAACCTAACTAATCCAATGAATTTACAACTGTGGAGGTAAGCGTTTTTTATATGGGAATTATGAGTTATGCATGCCTAAATTTGAATTGTAAATAATTATAAGTGTCATGTGTAGGTGTTTCAAAATAAGGATGCAATGCTTTGTTGGATTCATTCACAAAGAAAAAGGAATAACATGGTAATTGTAATATATTGCTCAGAAAAAAAAAAATTAAGCGTCACACAATATTCGACGGTTAATTACTGAATATATCATATGTATTCAGTGGCTCCCTTCCGAAATATTTGTATAAACTTCAACGAAATGCCACTGAAAGTTTTGACGTAATTCGACGACCCTTCTTTGAAAGACTAGTTAGCAAATTATGGTTCACTTTATATACGGTGGATGAGTATTGAATAATATAAGTTTATTCAAAGACCATATATCGAAATATATTATAAATTTAGATATAGGTTTATGCGAACAGCAGAGTTTTTAGATCCGAAAAATTTCATGAAAACTCAAAAAAATATCAAAGTTACTTTATTCAACGACTCCAAATTGTCGTTTTGAGTGTCCATTCGTCAAATGCAGGTGATTTGAGTGTTTTAACCAATAATTTATCTCTTGGGTTTTAGTTGAAGATGAAAATGGTGGAGGTTGAGGATGAAAATGGTGGAGGTAGAGGTGGAGGTTCAAGTTGTGAACATTGAGTTTTTCAGTGGGTGGTCAAGTGGGTTTAAGATTATTTGGTGGGTTTAGACAGTAAATGTAGAGATTTTATTAAAATAAGGGTATTTCTGTCATAATAGGATGGTCAATTCTACAAAACTTGAAATTTTTTAATTTAGAGTGATTAATTCAACAAGGGTGGTCAAGGGTGATCGGAAATAGCTGCACCCTTAAACAAATGATAAATATTTTTATGAGTTAGTGAGTGAAAAAAAAGGATATAGGGATGAGTTTTATTAGGCTTATGGATACGGGCCATGGCCCAATGGTGCATCCTTAATCCGAATGTGAGGACGCGAGGCGACGGACTACTGACCTGTCACCCTAGGACACAAATTCTGGCAAATGGGTCGTTGGCAGCCGTCAGATGAAGCCGGGTGTTTGGAAGAAATCCGAGTAGGGAATGATTAAATGAGTTACTGACGTCGTTCTCTGGTGATACGCTTTCGCTGATCCTGTTCCAGCATTCGTTCCTTAAATTACTATTGGTTATTATTATTATTATTATTATTATTAGTAATTAGGTTAGATTAAAAGAGAGGAGGGAAAATGGAATTGCAAATGAAGGTGGCGCAGGCGGTTCATGTCCTGAATCACGATACAGAGTCGTGCAACCGCGTGGCAGCAAATCAATGGCTGGTTCAGTTTCAGCAGACCGACGCCGCTTGGGAGGTCGCCACCTCCATCCTCACCTCCGATTTTCATCACTCTTTCGTCTCCGATTACGAGGTCGAGTTCTTCGCTGCTCAGATTCTCAAGCGAAAGGTATCTTCCTCCTCTTATTCTCCATCAGTCCCGTAATTCTTATTAGTTAGGGCCTTTAGGCTCTATCAAACTACTGCAACAATATTTCTTTCTTAGGGCTTTGGACGGCTGTGTGAAATTTAAGACACTACTCTGCTTTACTTGAATCTTGTGGTATACTCATTGATTGACAATCATGTATTTGTTTGAATTATTGCATGTCTATTATTCAAATAAGCTTACTTGCAACCATATTGCTTGTGCATCATGCCACATTGCAGATTCAAAACGAGGGCTGTTATTTGCAGTCAGCAGCCAAAGATGCTTTGCTAAATGCCCTTCTTCTGGCTGCCAAAAGATTTAGTTCAGGCCCTCACCAGGTGCTGTTACTTTAACCCATTATTAGAAATCTTCGGATGCTGTAGTACCTCTGATGGTTGCTATATGCTGGCTATATTATTGACCGTTGAGATAAAGTTATATCTGCTAATTTATTTTTACTGCTTTATTTCATTAAATTGTGTTATAGCAGACTTTTTTTGGATGACCGGAACACTGGCTAAACTCTTATATTCTACTCATACTTTATTGCTACATTTATCATTGGAAATGAAGTTCTTCTAATGAGTGTTTTTTTTTGGGTTTCTGATAGCTATTAACACAAATCTGCCTTGCACTCTCTGCTCTTATACTGCGAGCTGTTGAGCATGGAAAACCTGTTGAGCAACTCTTTTACAGTCTCCAGAATCTGCAGACCCAGGTAGATGGCAATATTGCCGTTCTGGAGATGCTTACTGTTCTACCAGAAGAAGTTCTAGACAACCAAAATAATGACTTTAAAATGAGTTCAGCTGACAGAAGCCAGTACGGCCAAGAGGTTTAGGAAATTTCTTTTCATTTCAATGCAGCTATATTTCTCCATTTACTCGCCTCTTCTCTCTTTTATTCTCTCTCTCTCTCTCTCTCTGTATTTATCTTTCTGTGCAATCACGTCTCTCTTATGCAGCTTCTGTCGCATACACCTATGGTTCTTGAGTTCCTACTGCAGCAATCTGAGAAAAGGTTTGATAGTGGCGTACAACTACATGAAAGGAACAGAAAGATTCTGCGTTGCTTACTGAGTTGGGTATGATAATTGTCAATTGTTCTAATGGGCAATTTGATAAAATAATATATGTATGTTTTTACTGAACAAAATGTTGCTGTCCATTATTAATTTTTTGCTTCAAGCACTGAATTAGACTGTAATAGTTTCACCTTATACTATGACACAAACTTCTTTGCAAAATTGGCATCGTTCATTTAAAAAACATTAAACATTTCTGCTTTTCTTATTACAGTAGCATTCTTATTATATTCAGGTTCGAGCTGGGTGCTTCTCGGAGATTCCCCAGGGATTATTACCCGCACATCCACTTCTTAACTTTGTTTTTAATTCTTTGCAGGTAATTTTGATTGACATAAATTACTCTTATAATTTAGTTTTTGAGATGGAATTTAAGTTGCGTAATTGATCTATTTCTGCATTTTTGGTGGTAGGTGTCGTCTTCCTTTGATCTGGCAATTGAAGTTCTCATCGAGCTTGTAAGTCGACATGAGGTATGTGAATTCCTCTAATTGATCCTTCTTGAGTACTTTATGCATGCTAAATATGTACAGAATTTGATTGCAACAGCTGTTTGATCCTTTTTGCATGTGTTTCTACACGTATGAGTATGTATATAATCTATATTTAACCACTACAACTTGTTTTCATTAGACGCTGCATTATCTATATTTTATAATAATAAAGATGCGGAAACAGAGTTATCTTTGTGGCATCAATGCCAAGACCAAGTTCTCTGTAAAAATTTAGCCTGAGTGTTTTATCATAAATTGTTTAATAAATGATCCTATTAACAGTTGTGGTTTCTTTCGTAGGGGCTACCCCAGGTTTTGTTATGTAGGGTGCATTTTATTAAAGAAGGATTACTTCTACCAGCTCTCAGTAATGGAGATGAAAAAGTAGTAGGTGGTCTTGCATGCTTATTGTCAGAGATCGGGCAGGCTGTAAGTACTGCTATAAGTTTTATTTTCTGACACTGTATTTTAATGGGTTTTACCGGTTCATGCATGGATGAACTGTTGTCTTGGATGATATTTATAGTTGAGTGATATACAGATGAAGAAAATTTTTATGCCTATCTTCACATTCTGATTTATCTGAAATCATGTTTCTCATTAACACTTTTTTATTCGTTTAATGTACTCCAGGCACCATCTTTGATTGTAGAAGCAAGTGCTGAAGCACTTGCACTGGCGGATGCACTTTTGAGGTTATATATCAATCTTTTAAATTTCTAACATAAGGAACTTTTTGCTATGTTTCATCAGGCAAGGCAATTAGCCTGTAAAGATTTGGTTGAGTAGATATTTATTGTCCACTTTTCCTTTCCTTTTCTTTTTCCCTTTTCTGGGCTAAGAGTGATTAATGTGTAGTCACTACTCAATACTTACTGTGCTCTTTCTTATCCTCCTTACTGCCTCCAAAAGTCCAAATATGTTTACATCAATGTGATTGAGCTTTGGTATATATATGGTAGTTAGTAGAAACTAAGAGTGGCTAGTTATATAAACTTGACACTTTTCATACAAAGAATAATACCTTCTTATGAAAATGAATAAACACGTGCTACAGATATGGGGAGTTTCTTAGGCATGCTAAGGAGAATTCCTTACAGTTTGGTTGTTGTAAGCCTTCTTTGATATACCATGCCCATCTTAGGCATATTTGTAGATATCAGGCATTTGGTGTCAGGATTTAATATTGGTAAAATATTTTGGTGTTCTCATAATAAAACATATTTTTGTGTCAGATTCTGTATCTAACCTCTTTAATATGCTGGCAGCTGCGTCACATTTCCAAGTGAAGACTGGGAGATAGCAGACTCAACTTTACAATTTTGGTACTTAAATTATTTTATTGATTGTGAGTTTCATTGCTGTTTGTCTAAATTCAACTCGGTTTTGTAGTACTGAGTGCACTTGAAGCATGCTTATGACTTTTTTTATGTTTTTTTTTTCCCCACTCTTTTTACTTGTAAAATGATTTTTTTTTAGTCAAGAGATCATGCCACTAGTGCATTGTTAGAGTACTTTAGTGAATATTTAAGTGCCTTTCCTGAATTTAGAACATTGAAAATAGATTCTTACTCTTGTTGCTGAGTTTGCTGTTTATTTTTTCGTGAGGACAAAAATGCAAAGGGTATTATGACTTACGGAGTGTTATAATAATTGGAGTAAGAAACTAGAACACAGCAAGCCGGTCGAACCAACTGTAATTCTAGTCTACCAGCTGTACAAAGCTCTCAATTGAATTTGCAAGTACTTACAATCATGTGCGAGATGATTCTAATTCTGAGATCAAAGTAAACCTAATTATGCTTGAAGAATTCTTGAGACTATGTTCATTGGCTTTTAGTGAACCAGTCATTCTTAAAGTTGATCACTGTTCAGATAAAATTCCATTCACGACAGTACCTTCCTGCTCGTTCCAGTTAAGTGCTGTATCCATGAAGCAAAGAAGTTATCCCGTATTAGTGATGCAAGATTTAATCATTTTCAGCTTGCGAGAATATGAGTAATTGGTAAAAATGAATATACGATGAAAAAAGAGTAGTTAGAAAATGTAGACTGGAAGTTACACCATATTGATTGTTACAAAGGTCAGGTTATGTGATGCTGATTCTCTACTCCCTTAATGGTGATGTTTACAGTTTGGCTTCCTGGAAATTTTAGGCAGTTTGGGGAACTCTTAGTTTGGTGCCCTTCTTACTTGCATATCATACACACTTGGCTGCTTTGAGAGAACATAAAAGAGCTCATATAGAGAGGTAAAATCTTATGGTAGTTTTTTTTTTCCTTAATGGTGATGTTCACAGTTTGCCTCCCTTGATGATTTCTGGGAGTTTGTGGAAAGGTGTGTTCCCCCTTACTTGCCAATATCTTACACCCTTAGCTGCTTTGGAAGAGCATAAAGAGCTCATATAGAGAGGTAAAACCGTAAGAGTTCACATAGAGAAGAACTGTTGACCTTCAACTGCAGCATTGATCAATTGCTAGGGTACCTGGTCTTAGGTCTTTTCCTTGTTTGACTTATTGGGTTATGCCAAGAGCATTAGTGCAACTTATGGTTCTTATAAAAAAAAAAAGTAGTACAACTTATGGTGAGTTGTGAAGGAAGTTTGGAGCTGCAAGGGGCATAGGGTTTAGGGTGTTGTTTAGCTTTGTTTATTTTGAGGGAAGTGATAATAAAGCTTCTGAGGGCATTTAGCTTCCTATTGGATGGATCAAGATGGATTTGAAGACACTTTATTTGGATGTTAACTTTTCCAATTTCTGGAAATTGTGCCCTTTCTGAGTTTTGTTAATGTTCTAAGTTTAGGCTTTTAAGTGTCCAGTTTTGTTTTTAGGTGCTTTAAGTTTGTACTTAAATATTTTTAGGCTCTGATTTTGTCTATTTAAACGTGGGAAATTGATTGCTGCCTTTTTGAAAAACAATTAAATTTCATTCATCATCTGCTTATGGGAGAGTGGTTATTATGAGTTCATCTACTTCAAGCTCTTCAATTTGCAAAGTGATTATTTGGATTTGCATTGACCTTCATGTTATTGTGAACAATGTTTGCACGGACTGGTTGCTCTGGCTTTTCATGTTTTCTATCAAATTTAAGTGATGATAAGGGTTTCATATTTCTTAGGTCTGGTTTTGCAAGCTATATTCTTGGCCTTGATAAGGACAGTGCAAAACAGAGGAAGCTAGTGGAAGACATGTTTTTCCCTGTGTTTTCAGCATTACTTGATGCACTTTTGCTGCGTGCTCAGGTTTCTCCTCTGCTTGTATGCCTTGTTATATACTAGTTGTGGCATAATAATCTTCTTGTAGCTGATTAAAACATGTTGCCTTTTTGTCAGCTTGTTGTGTCAATGTTATATTTTTATGTATAATGCATAATAGTTACCATCCTTTTCTCTGCCTAACCAAATACTGGCTTCAAGCATTTAAAGACACAGTGCTCATGCTAAAGGCTCTTTCTTTCTCTTCTTCAAGAAACAGCCAATTATTATTATTATTATTTTAAAATATATATATATTGCTTTTGATTTCTTGTAGGTTTATTGTTCCTAGATTCAATGTGAACCCAACATCAATCACAAGAAAATGCCAGTTGGTCACCACTAATGCCTCCTTGTTGGCTGACTACTAAACTATACAAAACTTGACGTGTACCAATCAAGGCTAAATCACCATACGACCTTTCTTGCCCAGCTCTGATGCCCTTCCACATGCTCGTGCCATGTGATCCTCAAACCATCTTTGAACGCCATCCACAACCCTCCTCGCCATATGTATATGTATATGTATATACATATATATATATATATATAAATCTATATGAAGCTTCTGTTAAGAGATCCCTTATGGGGCCTACTTCATATTATATTTTCACTGTTCGAGCCATCTATTTTCTAGGTTTCTGTTCAAAGATCATCTATACAAAAAATAAGATAAATCGGAAATCATTAAGATATCTAATTTTCATTAAATAAATAGATGAAACTTAATTTTCATTAAGATTATCTATTTTTTTGTGGGGATGATCTTGAATGGAGACCTAAAAGTAGATGTTTCGGATTGTTGAAATACAAGGTGGAGTGGGTTTCCTGAAGGATCCCTTAAATAAGATTATTTAATGATCACAATAAGTAATTTTTACATGAAGAATGAGAATATACAAACCGACAATTATACTGTATGCCAATATATTTTAACTTAAATTTGGTACATTTATGTGCAATAAGTTTTTCATGCTATTTTCTAGATCTCATGTATCACTTGTCACCTATATACTGCAGAGGCTGTTCTTGTTTACATTATAAAAGAGCAGTTGGTTACTCAGTATTCTGATCTCTCTGGTTTATATAAATAAGATAATTTATAAGGATACATGTTATATACAAATTTAACCTTTGTCTTTGACAGGTAGATGATTCAATGTTTAATGATGAACAAGGAACACCTGAGCTGCCTGATGGCCTTGTCCATTTTAGAATGAATCTTGTTGAACTTTTGGTGGATATTTGTCAGCTTTTAAGATCTGCTACGTTTGTACAGAAGGTGCTTCTCCCTATATCTGAACAGATACAAACATCTGCAATGTTTTTGGAAGTATATGACTGTGGTAATCATTGTAAATAGTAGTTGTTATTGGCATCTGATGAAATCCATAATATAACAAAAGACTGCAATTTGTATCAGCTAGATGGTTTTTGTGCTTGTATATGCCTTTTATTTCTCAGATTTTTTTACTTTCTCATGGTATGTCACTTTTGGTTTGTACTCGATCTAACACAGATATTACGGTGAAAATCACTGCATTTTGAAAGCATCATTAGCCTATTCCTGTTTATTATTATTTTTGGTTGAATTTTTTATGAAATTCATCTATCCAAAGAAACCTATAAAGTATAAACTGGATATTATTTCTTCAAGCTTGAAAGAATGTTTTGTACAGGGCCTTTTTTGTATGACTCAGGTGTGGTATGTATTAAAACTCATATCTAGAATTTTGGATTTTGTGGACAACCACACAAGATCTCCTTTTGATTACACTTAGAATTGATTAGAATCCATGCATGCAGGGCCCTCTGTAATTTTTTGGGTTTCCTGTATCTGTGATTGAATTGGTGGTTTGACTATATTACATTTAACCGGCAGTTGAGGCTTTGAAGTTACTAGATTTTTATATTAAATGCCATTACCAAGCATTTCTCTTTTATTCTTACTGTTGTGATTCAACTTTTAAAATTTTCTTGTTGTTTTTTCCATGAGAAGAAATTTTCTCTGTTTTTAAACTCAAAACTGCATTTTTCAATAACTTCCGCATTGGGTCCATAACTTGGTAATATCTCAGAGCACTCTTGTACCTGTTAATGTTCATTTCAATATATATTTTTTTTCATAGGAGGTTTCAGTATATTTTCGTCTTTTGAAGCAATTTTTAACCGAGTCAGATTTTTGGGTAGTGTTATTGATGTAAGATTAGCAGAATGGTAGTATAATATTTATTGTTCATATTTGGGGCATGCATCATTTGACACTTGAATGGCAATCTTCACACTTTCAACATGTTTCTAGAGGTTTGCATGCATGTTCATAATGAATTTTGAATTTAGTTTTTATAATTCTCTATGGTTGGGTTCTTTTCTTTGTTAATTTTTATTTATTTATCCCACTGTAGCTTTTCTTTGGTGGTTGGGCCTCTGCAAATGCACCAATACCTTGGAAGGACGTGGAAACCAAGTTGTTTGCTCTTAATGTGGCAAGTACAAATTACTGCTCCTACACTCAATTGTGTGTGTTATCTGGATACATTATGTTATGGATCATCTTCCTCCGTGTCCATATATATATATGTGTATGTATATATAGAATCCTTCTCTTCAACAGATGCCTGCAAGTTTTAAAAACACAATAAAACAACCCCAAATCATATTCCTGTTCAATCTTTCTCTCATGTATACCATCATGAAAATATGGAGTTTACTTAGCTGAGGAGCTGGCCTGATTACCAGTTGCAAGCAGCTTGGCTGACTGAAGTAAGAAGTGGAAATAGCAGGCTTGATGGATGTGTATCTGTGCTGTTATTTGGTATTTTGATGATAAACTTTTGGATATTCTGGTGTTGATGTTTATTTGATTGGAAAAAGAAGAATGGGTTAGTGATTCTGATGGAGATATGATTTTTTTAGGTGGTTGGGGATGGGGGTGGGTGGGAAATTAATCAGGAAATATGACTTGGACTGTGTTTATTTCAAATCACTTGCAATTTCCAGACGATGAACTAACAGCTGAGAAGGGACTTAGAGAAAGATCTGTGTGTATGTGTATTAATATACGGTCCTCCTGGCTTGTCCTCTTTCCAACTGCTCATAAGATCTTTAGCAGCCATTCAGAAAGGATTTTAGATTCGACCTTTTTCTGATTAATGTTTATATTTTTAATGTGCAAGTTTCACCTTCCAGGTTGCTGAGGTAGTCCTACAGGAGGGCCAAACCTTTGATTTCTCGGTCATCATGCAGTTGGTCACGGTGTTGTCCACTAGGCCTTTAGATGAGCTGAAGGGCATCATGTGCATTGTATGTTAAAGATTTCCCCGTCTCCTCGTATGCAGAGAACATTTGGTTCTCAGTAGTTCAGTTCACAGAAGATTGTTTGCCCATTTTTGATTTTTACATCTGAGGTACTTTTTCTTTATTCCAGGTGTATAGATCTCTTGCAGATGTTGTTGGTTCTTATTCCAAGTGGATATCTGCTTTTCAAACTAATGCTAGACCCTTACTGTAAGTACTGTATTCTTGTACTCTATTTGGTACTCTCTTCTTCCAACTATTATATCAATGCATTTTCTGGATGCTTTTCGCTCCATTACCATCTTCTGGTAAACCTTTGTGTAATAGTACATAGTATGTTACTGATTTGCTATAACATATTTGTATTCACAGTTCCATTTTTTGTGCTGATTTTCTCTTTTAGACTATTTCTCGCGGCTGGAATATCAGAACCCCTGTCTTCAAGTTCTTGTGCTTCTGCCTTGCGTAAAGTTTGTGAAGATGCTTCAGCAGTGATGTATGAACCTTCGAATTTGGAGATTTTGATGTGGATAGGAGAGGTAAATTAGTCTTCTGATTATAAACATATATTTGATTTACTTTTGTTTTACAAAGTTGTGGTTGACATTTGCTCTGTTTTTCTTACAGCCTGATTAACTTGAATACTTCAGCCATGCATTTTTGTTATGTCAATATATCTGTTACTGTTAAAATGTGTGTTCAGAGGCGGCAGTGAAGCCCGCCTTGAGGCGCAGTTCAGGGCAAGGCACAAGAAAAATGCTTTACACATTCCTCTGAAAAACAAATCTCCGGAAAGGTCTAAGCCTTTTTCACGACGCATGTGCATTGTTCCTTCAAGTGTGGGTTGTGTGCTGGTTCTTCAGAGGCCTCTTGGAGTCAATTTGTTTTCATTAAATTTACCCATGGCAAATGACCTTTTTTTTTCAAAAAAAATAAAAAATAAAAAATAAAAACCCCTCTATATCTCATTTCTCCTTCCCAACGGCCGTTAAAAACCCTAGCATTGAACACTAAACTGAAAAGCAGCAGTGGGCACCCTTAACCCTGACAACCCACTAACTTTCAGCTGCAACCCAGTATCTCTTACGAAATTCTGGCAGCTCCAAGGTGTTGTGCTAGTGTTGTTGGCAGCTCTAATGTGTTCTGTAGCTTGTGCTAGTGTTGTTGACAGCCCAGTAAGCTTTAACTTCACCTTGAGAATCTGAGATGTGCTTTGTCCTTTTAACTTTATGTGGCTATCATAAGGCAACTTGGCATATCCTCTATACTTAAAGATATATTCAATGAAACTTATCTTCAGTTTGACCAACAAAAAATATAAATAACAAGGCCCACTGACCTAATAGAGAAAGGATACTGATAATAATTAAAATCGAAAGATCTAACTATCTAAAACTCCTAATATTAAAAGACTTGTAATAAAGTTACAGTTCTCACAATTGTTTCTGCCATTTTATACTAATTGTAATCAACTTCTTGTGGGTTGTCATTAAAAGGGTTCAGGGATGGTCTTCTACAGCATATTTATAATTTATAAAATTTTCAAGTATTACCATTCGAGTCCTAAAGGCTTACACATCGTCCAATGATGAGGGCTAAGCATTTCCTTTTGTCTCCCAATTTTGAAGTGTGTTATTAAAATTTGATCCTTATCCTTGCAACTGTGCTGATAAAATTGGATCTTTATCCTTGCAACCTTTTCTAATTCATGTACATTTTTTTCTCTTATTTACATCCATTCTTTCGCAGTCCTTTCCTTGTAAGTAGTGTTTTCTTTCTTGAAGGGGTTGCAGAAGAGACATTTACCTTTGGAAGATGAGGAAGAAATCGTTAGTGCTGTTAGTTTGATCCTTGGGTTTATTACTAACAAAGAATTAAAGAGCAACTTATTGGCTAGATTGCTTTCTTCTAGCTTTGAATCTATTGGGAAACTTGTAAGTATATTTCTTTGTTTTCTTTGTTATATCATTTTGCCTGTGTTATTTTCTAATTTCAACTTCCAGTTAGATTTATCTGGTTTAAAAAACATAATGTATCACAATCAAGCCCTGCTCCCTTTGTTTCTTTTATGGTCTAGTGGAGCAGAATTCTACCAAGCATGATTCGACCAATTGTAATCCTTGTATATAGCAACCTTTAATAAAATGTCCCTCCGAAGGGTGGATCAGTTCCAAATTTTTCAACAGCGGTTTATGAATCTTGACAAATAT
Source organism: Purshia tridentata (assembly GCA_003254885.1). Classification (NCBI taxonomy): domain Eukaryota; kingdom Viridiplantae; phylum Streptophyta; class Magnoliopsida; order Rosales; family Rosaceae; genus Purshia; species Purshia tridentata. The sequence continues at coordinate 3,417 of QANT01003730.1, read as the reverse complement.
GCTAGTTTATTGGTCTGTCCTGTGTACATGATGAATGCCCACATGTCAAAGCTGAATGAGCATATAGCTAGTGCCCACAACAGCTTCTTCCCACACCATCATGTTATCATAACTTGAGTAGGCTTCCAGCAGTTACACATTACATTTGGTGGACACAAAATATTTTTGCATGAAAGGCCAAAGGTTTGGTACCTTCTTAGGCCTTAAAAAGTCAGACCTCAAATGCTATACTTGCAATATTGTAGAAGATCTTCAGCCAAAATTTTCGTAGTTGGACCAGTTCCAGATCTTTCAATCAGAGTGTCAGGCTATAGTTTGATCAAAGTGATTAAGAAGCAAAATTTATTAAAATCAAAACAAAATTACAAAAGATAGAGATAGTGCACAAGAGGACTTTACTGGTTTAGGGTGCCCATTTGAAATTATATATTATGAAATGATGAGCTACCACTACTGTTAGATTCCAATATGCAAGAGCGGCTTAATGTTCTTTCAGGTTGATGATGATAACGACCATTGTCTGAGACTAAATCCTGCTACATACACACAAATTTTGAACTTTGGTGCAAGAGGGCTTTACAGGTGTGCTACAAGATTATTCATATGCCTATATTATGCATATATGTGTTATTTATAGCCTGTGAAAGGGTGTTTACATTATGAAGGGAAATAGTGTTCTTAGTCATTTCAAGTTATTGGAACTTCAGCTCATTCATATGTATTGTTTGTAAAATTGTAGAATACGCAACATACTTGAAAATGAGGTGAAGTTTTTGCATTTTTTCTAATTAAAAATTAAACCAGCACATGCAGACAGATAATGGGGGATCAATTATGTAATCTTTTTTTTTCTATGCTGGCCTCTGGATGTTTTCTTCTTCTCTGATTATACAAATCTCATTCCTATGATCATAAAATTGTAGAATAAGTATAGTGGCCAAGGTTTTACATATTTTCTAAATTAAAAACTAAACGATGCACATGCAAACTGATATTGGAGGATCAATTCCTTTTTATTTTTTATTCTCTTTATTTTCAATTTTCATGTTGGTTGCTTGCTGTTGTGTTCTCAGATTGTATGGATCTTACATGCTCAAGAAATCATTATATTCTTTCCTGATTTATGCATTACATTATTCGGATTTTTTACCTCTTGTTTTTATATTTCAGGATGGGAACTGTATTCAGCCATCTTGCAACATCCTTCCAGAGTGGACCTTCTGCTGATGATTGCATGCTTGCACTGTTGCAAGTATTTTGGCCCATGCTTGAGAAACTTTTCAGGTCTGAGCACATAGAGAATGGTAATCTATCTACAGCAGCTTGCCGAGCTCTTACACAAGCAATTCAGTCATCAGGTATTGGTGTTTTATATCTCTCTGTGGCGTGTCTTGTGCAAGTCTATATATTTGTTTGTGCACAGAATAACTAAGTTGTTTATTGTGCAGGCCAACACTTCTTAAGATTACTGCCTCAAGTACTAGATTGCTTATCAACAAATTATGTATCATTCCAAAGTCATGAATGCTACATAAGAGCTGGTAGGGTATTTAATATTATAATGCAGGGAAAATGGTGTGTTTTAGTGTTTTGATATATTTAGCTTTTTAAAAGAATAATGTTACTACCAGAATAAGATAGCAGATGATTCAATAAGATTTCTTTGTAAATTTCCCGGGTGAGTTGACTTGAGAGAGAGAGAGAGAGTGGTTAACAATTTCTTATACAGCATGTGGAAAGTGAGTATAGCAATTTTCCTGTTTCCTTTTATGCTTTTGGGTGCCAGTAAGCATGTGATTACTTATTTTCTCTCTTCTTATTGGAACAATACCATTTCAGCATCTGTTGTCATTGAAGAATTTGGTCACAAAGAGGAATATGGACCTTTGTTTGTCACCACTTTGGAGAGATTTACACATGCAGCATCGGTAATGGCTCTTAATTCTTCATATATATGTGACCAAGAGCCTGATCTAGTGGAGGCGTATACAAATTTTGCATCCACATATGTTCGTGGAACTCGTAAGGTTTTGTACACCTTTCATTTTTTATTTCCTTCCACTGTTTTTGTAAATTTAGTGACTAAACCAGAGTTCATTTATCTTATAAAGTAGATAAATATGAATGATGATTCAAGTATGCAGAGTTTATTTATCTTAGAAAGTGGATAAATATGAATGATGATTCAAGTATTGTGACATCTCAGGAAGTAGTGGCTGCATCTGGTACCCTTCTTGAGATTTCCTTTCAAAAGGCAGCTATATGCTGTACAGCTATGCATCGTGGAGCAGCACTCGCATCCATGTCATACTTATCTTGTAAGCTGTTATTTTCTTTTACCTCTACTTATTAAACCAAAAATAATTTATTGATGGTCTTGTAGTGCTGCTATGTGATTAGTGTCTCAGGTCAGAAACAACATTGAGTTTAGGCTTGATTCAAGAATTCCCTTTTGCAAGTAATGATACCCACAACCTCTTTAGTTTTCCCTTCACATATCAAACCAAGAATTTCTTCTTATTTTGTGAAAACATTGGTTAGATGTGACTTGTTTGAAATTAACTAAAGCCTAGGAAGCACCGATACCGATACGGGTACGGCGACACGACACGACACGACACGACACGACACGCCGATACGATAAAGTTCAAAAAGACTAGGACACGACACGGCTCCGACACGTCTATTTAAATAATATATATATAAATAAATCTAAAATAAATTCATCCATATGCAATTGTCAAATATTCAAAATACATAAATAAAATACCACATAAAACATAGGTAATTGTCAAATAAAACTCATAAAACATGTCCCAAGTTCCTAGTCTAATTAACTTCATTAATCTTCAAGATCATTGCCATCATCAGCAAACAACATGGCTTCTAATTCCGGCTCATCGAGAGAGAGGTTTGCAATCTCAAGCATCCCACCACCTTCCAAGTCCATGGAATCAAATCCATCTCCTCCAACATCCCACATTTGAGACACACCTTCATTGTATAATGGGGTTTTCCTTGATAGAAGACGAAGGTTATAATGAACATATACCAAATCTTCTGCTCCTTCCGGTGTTATTTGGTTCCTCTTCACTGAGTGTATAAAATTATAAGTACTCCAATTCCTTTCACAACAAGAGGAGGAACAAGGTTGCCCAAGTAGCTTAAAAGCAATGGCTTGAAGCATTGGTGTGGAAGATCCATGAATACCCCACCATTTCACCGGAGCCATCAACCCTCTATCATCTATAGAATCATAACTTGCATAATCTTCAAGGCACATAGAGAAAGAAGCAAACTCCTCATTGATTTTTCTTCGGTCTTTATCAAGAGGAAAATATCTCTCAAGACATTTTTTCCTTTCCCTTGTAATCTCAAAATGCATGTGTGGAGAAACACGATTAGTGTCCTCTTGAA
>QANT01003728.1:0-17407 GCA_003254885.1 Purshia tridentata | reverse complement strand
TATATTTTAGAGGTATATTCAATATTGCAAACTCTTTTAAGTGATAGACTTAGATAGAGTTCACTAACTTGTATATGTTGACTTTTATAAACTTTACAGAATTGATCNATGTTGACTTTTATAAACTTTACAGAATTGATCATGGACTTTTATAGAATTCTATATTGAATTTAATGGAGTGTCAGACTTTGGTTATAAATTTTCATAGACTTTTTTCAATTTCTAACATTTAAAAAAAAAAATGAAAGAAACTTTGAGTCACACTATTTTTCTAAATTGTCATCATATATTTACAAGTGAAACACGCAAGACTGATTTTTAACTAACTTAATTTGGAATGATGCTTTTATCCTTCAAAGTCAGTCACGTGCAAAGTCAGTCAAGAATCTTTTTTTTTTTTTTGGGCCAAGATTATGAACTCAAAGAATCTAAAAGTAAAGTTTGCGGACTGTTGCCTATTTTTTACTTATTTCTTTAATTTTTTTTTTATTCAAAAGAAAAGTTATACACAATCATCTTCCAAGATCAACCCAATCCACTCATGAACCCAGCAATTACAAACAGAGAAGAAAGGTCGAAAGGATTTTGTGGTAGAATCCACAATGATGAAATAAGGTTGAAATTAAATTCCTTCTCTTTACTTGCTTGAGAGTTCCTTCTCTTTGCAAAGGAACACTGCAAAATGGGAAAGGAAGGAGATCGCACTTTTTTTCTCTTGGTTGAAATGGAAGTACAAGCTAAGGCCTTTAGAGAATGTCAATCAGAATTACATTAAATTCTCACAATCGCATCCATCAATGGTTATGTTTTTTTTTTTTTGGCAGAGGGTAGTGCAAGCCCAAAGATCCTATCATTCTTCCATTCATGAAAGCACCTCCAACAAAAACAATTTCGAGTAAAGCAATATTATTAATTTTTTGGGATTTCGAAAAACTGGCCCATTTTGTTTTGTGACTACGACTATGTTAAACATGGGGGCTACAAGCTACAAACAAATTTCAAAGCCAATGTCTCCCATTGTTTGTCACATCTCATCTCTCAAGTCTCAGCTATCTATCCAAGCCTTCCTTGTCTATATCTCCCATTCCTTCTGTTTACATTTCTCTTTGCTCTTGCTGGCCTTAGTTTTGGCTCACCTATGTTCAAGTTAGTCATAACTCATGACTGTAATAGCTAACTCACTATTTGTATGTGCATATTGGGTATCTTGTTTGAGTCGCGGAACACAAAAAAAACCCATTTAGCAAACTCACACAAGAAGTAGAAAATTAGGACTTCAGAGTAAACCTTAAAACATAGTATATAGACTAGTGTTAGAGTCCAGCTAGGAGTGCCAGCATGGATGTAAGCAAATGGCCGAACCACGTGATAATCTTATACCCAACTGTTCAAAGACTACCTATCTTTTGCTTGAGCTCAAATTCTATAATATACTGTGTGCAAAATGTCTAAATGCTTAGGTTGTTTCAAAAAAAAATCTGTAAACATAAGTAGCGTGATGTGAACAAGTCACAAGAGGATAGCAGAGACTGATGCAGAAATATTAACAAATCATAACAGTGTAAATCAATTATCATCTACTCATAGACCAAGCAACACATCGTAGACATAATAACTGTTTACAACATGCATACCCCTGTGCTACACTAGAGAACCTGAAGTTTGCTTAGATGGGCTAATCTGATCCAAATATGCTAGATTAACAGCCTCATGTGAATTTAGATTTAAATGGCTCTTGCATAAAACCTCACAGGTATGACCATAATATTTGAAGATGACATAAGACCTAGGAAAAGAGAGGAAACAAACTGTTAAGCAGACACAGATAACCTATTTGAACTTGAGGACGCTTTTTGAAGAAAGAATCTGCACTTAAAGAGTTTTGTACCAGACAGCCATCAGACAGAGGGCAAACGAAATTTATTGAATACAAAAACAACATAGAGAAAAGAGTAGAGAATGAACATCATTCTGGTAAGAAGTTTCATCCAATGAGAAATAGTTAATGGGATCGCAGCAGTCAAGGATCTATCAATCATTTAAACTCTTCATCAACTCTAAAAGTCTTTTTCACTTTAGATTCTTTTAAAATATGTCCAAATGGAAAGAAAACAAAGAATAAAAATAACTCCATATATCAGCTGAATATACACCTCTACACATACCCTTTTTTTTTTTTCACTTGGATATTAATCATTTAAACTCTTCATCAACTCTAAAAGTCTTCTTCACTTTAGATTCTTTTAAAATATGTCCAAATGGAAAGAAAACAAAGAATAAAAAGAACTCCATATATCAGCTGAATATACACCTCTACACATACCCTTTTTTTCTTTCTTTTTTTCACTTGGATATATTCAATTTTTCATTTCTTTCTGTTGGTCTCTACTCTCTACTTTTAATATAACTAAACTAAAAAGCTACTGAAACTTAGCCTAGAGCTGAGACAAACACGAAACCATTATACAATTTCTAAGGAGACAGTCATGGACTAAGAATTTTCTTCAGTTCACTTCTTGATCCTAACATTTAGTATCCCTACAACATTCCTGATATTCCTCCAAATTGACCTCCACTTGTGATGCCTATTATCTCTCAAATTCAACACATCACTGCCGTATAAACTGAAATGCAAGTTTATGCAATACAATAGCAATTACGTGGGCAAAATCCACATTGCCCACATGCTTTAGAACTTTGAAACAGAACACCAAAATTACAAAGTATCAACACCTGCATACAACTCACATAAAGAACCCATTTCCTTCTTGCCCTAAACATATTGCTAAACAGTTCATAGAAGTACATGAACCCAAATGCAAAATTGAGTGAAAATGAAAGATTTCACATTTGAAGCAAATTATATTAACTGAACATAAGCAACTCTGAATAGAGTACATTCCCTTTCACTAACACATAACACAGCAAAAAGGATCAAAATTGAACCGAACCCAACATAAAAAACAAAAACAAGAACTAAAAATTAGAGACTGATTTAAACTAATCGGTGTTCTTCTTCTTACTGTTCTTTGTGTTCTTCTTACTGTTCTTGTTGTTGTTTGTGACCAAATCATCAGAAACAGGCCTAAGAAGCTTCCGGTTCTTCGACTTCGCGATCCTCTGAATCGTCTTCGGGTTCGAAATTATCTGCACCTTCGTCCCGGACCTCAACACGTTCTCCTTCTTCCTCTTCTCTCGCTCCTCCCTCTTCCTCCTCTTCTCCTCCTTGTTCCTCTTGATCTCACCCTTCAGCTCATCCATTCGCTCCCTGTAAGCCCGCTTTATCTCCTTCTCCTTCGCCCTCTCCTCGAACGTCGTGCCCCTATAGCTAACGTGCGCCGCCGACGCCCGCTGCTTCCTCGGCTGCTTCCACTTCCGCCCAGAGACCTTCCCGGCGATCACGCCGTCGTAGCTCGGCCTCCCGAAGCTCGGCTTGTCCGGGTTCTCTGACGAGGGAACCGCAGAGCGCTTCGCCGGAGGCGGACACGTGTCGTCGATTTCCATGGCGCCGGCGAGGCCATAGGCGTCTTCGTCGGTGGTGATGCCGGTTTGGGCGCTTCTCTTGCGCTTGGCGGTTTTGCCGCCGAAACCTTCGTCTAGGCAGCGGAAATCGATTGTGCAGGCCATGGAAGGTTTTTGCAGAACTAGGTCTTGTGCCGCCACCAAACACTGAATTTAGCTATTTATATATACGATATTATTAGAATTTATAAAAGCTTTTTAAATAATACTTAAAAAAGAAAAAATAATTAAAAATTTGTAATTTCTTTTTGTTATATTGGATCTCAACAATTCAAAACTGTATTTTTAGCTTTAATCGATTATTCATCTCAATTTGTTGTTCCCATTCTCCTTCATACATATACCTTTTTACGATTTTGTTAACATAAACCAATTAAGTCCTAGCTGGATGATGAATAAGGTTGATATAGTTCATGATGATACTTATATAGAAACTCAAATTATAATGGAACAAAGCATGTCTCAATGAGGACAAATTCTCAGTGTCATTTTGGTTACAACAACACATCCATCCATTGTGCATTGCTAACATTGTGAAGTTTTAAGAAATGTCCATGCACATCAAAGTGAAGATGAGGCTTGGTACTTTGCCATACATTTTGTTTCCAGAAAGATTCAGCCACAACAATTTAATTTGATATCTGGAAATTTGAGCGCTCTCTTAGGTAGCACATGTGGAACTCCATTGTTTCACTCAGACGATTACAATGTAGAAAATGGAGCTTTAGATTAGTAAGACTGAATAATTACTCGGAAATTGTAATCTGCAACTTATTCGTAGATCATTAATGACTGGATCACTAAATTTGTAATCCCATTAGAATTAGAGGATAATGGCTAGCAACACTATCTTAAATTTAAACACTTATAAGCTATAAAACCTATAATTGTGTTATTCCTATTTTTAATGAAACTTTATAAACAAATTAAACCAAGGAAAGGAAAGACAATCCAAATCCTGTATGGAATGGGCAGGCTTCTAAGTTGTTTATAAATATCAGAGTTTTGCAACCAAATCAAAGGGTTCAATCATATTCGATAGATCGGAAGAATCCTCAAGTGGCAAGGATCTCATTATGGTTGGATAGAATTTGCCTTCACCCCCACATATGGGCCATACAGGCAAGATCAGTAACTTAACATATATTAATTACTTAGTAGCATTATTTTTTAAATGTTTACAATTGAGAAGATTGATCGACTTGGTTTTTATATGCATGTAATGAATGACTACCTCTTTTTTGTTTAATTTTAAGCCGTATAATCATTTTGTATTTAGTTTTAAGCTATATATAACATAAAGCGTTCGATTGCCATTATATTATACTGGCTTAAAAATAAGGACTCACATACTTGACTTTGTAGAGGTTTTGACTAATTATTTATTATTTTCTCAATTTGTGAGTAGTTATAGGCCGAGTGTTCTTCTTTGTTAATATATGAAAAACATGAGTGGCCAAAAAAAAAATATACGTATATATGAAAAATTGGGTTCAAGAGTCTTTATCGATCTAAGTAGTTATGCTTTCTCTGTCTGAAGTTGGGCAGGAAAACTTTCCGAGACAAACATCATGATCGTTCCTAGTCTAATCCAAAGGCTAAAAGATTTTCACATAAATAACAAATCAACTGTTAATAACCCATGGCTGGTTAATAACAAATCAAGTGTAAAAGTCTTTTAGCTTTTCGATCAGACTAGGAACGGTCATGATCTATTTGTCACAGGGTTTTCTTGCCCGACTTCTGGCAGGAGATCATAACTCATGATCTACACATTATGTTTTCTATATCATCTTAGGACTACAAAATATGCCATTTTTAGTTTAAATAAGATTTTCATTATTTTACTTTTTAAGGTCTTCTGTAGATTATAAATATATTTTATTTTTAAATTAAAAATAAAATTGATTGAGTGTATTCTCTATTAAATAGGCCAAGGTTATTATGTAATGGATCAACCAATTCAGCGATTGAACCAATATGTGGGAGGCCACTGGGCCTAAAGTTCAACCATGCAACTTGTGAACTCTATATTGCGGATGCTTATTTTGGACTCCTAAAGATAGGGCCTAATGGTGGTCCAACCCAAAGAGTTGCAACTTTTGTTGGAGGAGTACCATTTTGCTTCTTAAATGCATTGGATATTAACACCGAAACATGAATGATTTATTTTACCGATACTAGCACTATATACCAAAGAAGATACTTATTACATGTCTCAATGGATAATTTCATTGATTATTAATATCTTTAATTTGTTTAACATTTTATTTTATTTTTTTCTCCTAAGGGCATGGACTTCGATAATCAACTTTGATGACAAAACAGGAAGGTTATTATAATATAACCCTTGGACAAACTTGGTGATTGTGTTGCTCCCTAGTTTGGGTTTTGCAAATGGTTTGGCTTTGAACAAGGATAATTCTTTCCTTTTAGTAGTTGAAGGCACCACAAATAAAATTCATAGGTTTTGGCTTCGTGGACCTTTTTGGGTACTTATACAGCTGAACTTTTTTTTCAACTAGAGAGGGCAGTAGATAATATTCAAAGAAATACCTTGGGACAGTTTTGGGTAGCCCAAAATAATGGGGGGGTCCCAAAACCTTCCGTCGTTCCAATGTAACTGGAAATCATGTAGGTAAAGCTTGATGAGCAAGGTAATATTTTGGAGGTGCTAGATGGAGATGGTGATACAAGGCTCCGGTCTATAGTGAAATTCATGAATACAATGGCTGGTTATGGGTAGGGTCGCCCACAAATGCTTATGTAGGAGTTCTGAGGGTTTAAATAACAAAAGTATTTACTCCTTAATTACATGTAATAAGTCATTTATCTTTATTTCAAATCAATCATTATTGGATATTGATATTTTTTGAAGTATATGTAATTTTCTTTTCATTAATGAGATTTTTTTTTCTTATAATTGTGGACCTTCCTGCAAATAAGTGAATAAGTAGAGGAGAATTTGCTCCAGTTTTCAGTGAATTGAGCATGACTTTAAGTTTAACAGGTGTGCAAGAGAACCAGAATCTCATGTTTTAAAATGATTTGTTATGCTTCAACCTTAAATCTTTAGTAATTGAACGATTATTTTGAAGATTGAAGTTGCAGAAACTAGAAATGTAAGGATATTTTGGTCGTGGTCAGCCTCTAAATGATCGAAGTCTCATTGGTAGTTAATGCTCCATCAAAGACTAGCTTGCATACCTTTCCACGTACATTCCTTGCAAAGACATTGATCCTCTAATTTTTGGTTATTTGCATGTATGCTTTGTAGACAAAGATGAAGAAGAAGAAGAACAATTACAGTTAGAGGATGATCGAATGCTTACACCAGCGAGAGGTGGTGACAATAAGTGTGATCTCGGAGGTTGGAAGGGGATCATCATGGCCGCTGCCTTCTTTCTCTCTCTTTCTCTTTTCACTCACTCTTCCGTCTCTCAGCGATGGAAGCGACAATCCACAATCTCTCCATGAATTAATATTCTTGTTTTCATTCACCTTCTTACTTTTTTGTTTAATTTGCAAAAAAGATCTATAAATAGAAACCTAAAAAATAAATGATTCAAATTATTAAAAAACTATATGGAAGGGGTACATTCGCTTCATCCTACAAATAAGTTTAAATCAATGAAAAATTGGCCGCTGCCTTCTTTCTCTCTCTTTCTCTTTTCGCTCTCTCTTCCGTCTCTCAGCGATGGAAGCGACAATCCACAATCTCTACATGAATTAATATTCTTGTTTTCATTCACCTTCTTACTTTTTTGTTTAATTTGCATATATCAAATGTCATTTTACTACATGTTTTAGCTTTGGAATCTATGTAATTTTGTCACATTTAAAGATATGTTATGTTTCAATCCAAAATCTCTCTCTTTACTAATCTATTGAAGATTAAAATTGCATATTGGAAAGAGCAGTTATGTTCTACCTATTTAAGAGAATAGCTAATTTATTATGCACCCATATATGTTGAACTACAGGTGCTCTGATAGATTAATTGGGTATAATGCGTGAAACAATCAAATATAAAGTATTGCTTCCAAAAAAACATGTTTTTGCTAAAATCACTTGAAACAATTATATCTAGTTGCTCAAATCTTAATGAGTTTCTAATGGAAATGATGAGGAACTTGGAATCTTTGAAAGTGTTGAAACAGACAGAATTCCCTTAAATCAATTACTCACTACCTTTAGGGAGGTAAAATCATAGCCAAGAAGAAGTTTATATATTTTCTAACTAAGCTAATTTTTTGCAAAAAAGATCTATAAATAGAAACCTACAAAATAAATGATTCAGATTATTAAAAAACTATATAGAAGGGGTACATTCCCTTCATCCTACAAATAAGTTTAAATCAATGAAAAAAGGAGAGCAGCCCCAATATCCTCAACCCTGTAGACCAAACACACACAACTTCACAATACAGGAAAATATAAAGGGCCAATACAAAACACAACAATTCAAACAGGAGCCCATAAAGCAATTACAACCCAAATTTAAAAAGCAACCACCAAACAGATTAAGACTTAAGTGGAAGGTCCATGACCAAGATTTGGCATTAGACTAAGATTGGGCCACGCATTAGACAAATCATTTTCAAGTCTAATGGGGGATTGGCTAAATTGAGGGCCTGCTCGGGCCTTTGTTTATTGAAGGGGTGATTAATTCTTCTCCAAAATACCAATCTGAGATGTTGACATGAATATTGAGTAAACAAAAAATGTTAATATTGACCAATCTGAGATGTTGATATGGATATTGACCAAACATCCTGGTGAAGGGGTTTACTCAGGATCAGCATGCAAGCAGGGAGAAATTGAACTCATGGAGGTTCATTTATAAGCCATTTGTGTTGAGTGTTGGGTGAGAACAGATGAGAGTGGTCTAGAACTCAAAGGTGTTCACAAGGATCTGGTTATACTTATAACCGCAAGAGCATCAAGGTTAGAGAATCAAGATGCTATTGATACTGCAATTGTTTCGACGTTGGCCTAGCTATTCTGCAAATTAATCTTTCTAAAGCATTGACTTTTATTCTTATCCTTAGTTTAACAGAAAAAATAAATAATGAGAGTAAACAAAATAAATGGGAAGAACTTTCTCTATGTGCTAATGTTGCATGACCTTGTTGGTTCAGGAGTTGGAAATAATAAAGACTATGTTCATTTTGTTCTTGAAAATATATATTTCATATTTACAAAAGCATGCAGCATGATGAATTTTAACATGCCATATTAATAACTCTTATAGCCCAGTCTAGTTTCATTTATATACAAATATTATGTTCTTGACCAGTTTAACAAATACCTATTCTGCTAGGCCAAAAAAAAAAAACTATTCTGGCCGGAGTGATGGTTAAATTTATGTTTCCTCACTTAATTAAAGGTAACTAAGTTATTCAAGTCACAAAGGGTCAAAAATGTTGTTAAACTTAAACACAACCAAATCTTCAGACCTATAGATCTGTCAGATTTTTACCCTTATTGGGCCTAAACTTGATCATAAAAAACTCAACACAAATTTACGACAATTGGGATTCAAAATTAGCCCATTTTCAATATCTGTGTCAAGCATAGAGTTGCAAATGCAGTTGCACAACTTACACTATATTTTTTGTGAGTGTTCAAACAGCCTCGAGACGGCGTTCGAGATGAATTTGAATTTATCTTATAAGTTTTGAAATTGAACTTCTTACCTTTTTGAATATTTTCAAAGGTTGTGAGACCCTTATAAATAATGGACTTTTAACAATTATTTGGACTTAAGAAAGGGTGAGGGAAGGAGAGAGGAGGGAAGAGAGAAAGAAGAACATATAGGAGAAGGCAACGCCAGTGAGATTGGTGGGTGTGGGTAGGGGTGGGGTGGGGAGGGAGGTGGTGTTGAGGTTATTGTCTGGGGGTAGAGTTACTAGGTTTTTTTTTTTTTTGGTTTGCTCAGCATTCGGCAGGGGGTTTCGAATAATTTTGATACATTTAGTGACTCCGTGCCGAATAAGTCTGAATGTTTTGGTGACTTCTTGCCGAATTATTTTGTATTGTTCCTATGTCAATTATTGAATAAGTTTGTTAATTTTGTATGCAAGATACAATATATGACTTTCCACCGTCGTCATGGATGATGACTAGCTAGGTTTTGTGGAGACCGTGATGTATACTTGGATGACTTGATGACTAGCTAGGCTTTATGGAGACCTTGTTGTATTGTGGGATGAATTATTTGATTTTGTGGATCACTTGGACTCATGTGATAATTTTAGGCATTTAAGCACTTTTAAATCATGTAATTTTGTTGTAAATGATCTTTTATGGAATTGTCTTTGAATTTGTCTAGAATTGTCTTTGGAATTATTTTTCATTTTATGCACTTGGATTATGTTCAAATTCTGCTCACAAATCATTTGGTGGGCACCTACCGAATATCCTAACAATATTCTATAGGCACTTGCTGAAATATCCTAACTATATTTGGTGGGTACTTGCCGAATATCCTATCACTATTCGGTTGTCACCCACCGAATTATGTCATTGTGTTCGATGGCCGATAATGAACATTGTGCGAATCCAAATTCATTCATGGTGTTCAGAAACACTAAAAAATATAACAAATGCAAAAAGTTTTGTACACAACCCTCATTTGAAGGCTCTCAAATTTAACTCTCTATTTGTTGAAACAATCTTGATTGGATGATAAAGAGATAAAAATTAGTTGTTTAGAGTTTACAAGAGAAAGGTTGAAGGTGACTTAGGGGAGGGAGAGAGTTTGATAAAATGAGATGTTTGATATACTTTTTTATTTAAAATGAGTTGTTCTGAATTGTCTTTTTAATATCGGACTTAATTGTCTATTCAAGTATTTAAAATTTCTTAAACAATTTTTATCTGGATCCCTTAAATGCGGAACACATGGCAGACAACTTCGAGTGAATGGAGTACGTGTGCATTCCTATGCAAAAGTAGGTTGCTTAATTCATTTATTAATTCACTTTCTTTTTTAAAGTTATTTATGTTTTCAATCATAGTCTTTCTTTTAGCACCTAATCATTGACTACCAACACGCACCATCAAATGTTCTAAATTAAAAATTAACCAAAATGACATCTGTCCAATTCACCTAATTACAGATCTTTCATGAATATATAATGTGGTTATAAAACAACCTGAGTACTAGGGTGTATATTAATCCAATTCAAATTTTGTTTTTATTTTTTTATTTGTAGATATTAATCCGATTTAATTTGTAAAAAAAATAATTGGGTGTAATAAGTAAAATTGATGTATTCTATGTTAAATTTAGTTGTTGAGTTTTAATAAAAGTAGTTTAGGAAAATATTTGAGTGTACTAATAAAACTTCAGATTTTTTAAAATTATATTGGGTGTAAAAATATGTTGAATGTACTAATAAAAAAAATTAAGTAGTATGAATAAGGACACCCTTTATTTTTTTTACATAGTAGATTCATCGCTCCAACTTTGTTCTCATGTATAGCATGTTATGAATCTATGATGCATAATACTACCCTTCAAGATAAATCATCGTAATCGTAGACTCGCAATATTTGTATTGATGGACGGTTTGTTGCTTATTTGGGTGAAGAATCTATTAAAGAATACTTAGATAAATAACACTAAAGAAATGATATATCCTACATTACATTAAGTTAATTAATCCCCCATTAGACTTGAAAATGTTTTGTCTAATGCCTGGCCCAACCTTGGATTGTCGTGTTTTGTGTTGGCCTTTTATATTTTTTTTGTATTGTGGAATTTTACATTTAAGTTATCTGTGGGATTAGAATGGATGAGTTTATTTTATATAATTTTCAACAATCCGAATGCTCTATTTTTTAGATCTTTATTCATAAATTATTTTTACAAAAAATTAGTTAAATCGAAAATTATTTGTCTATTTAATTTTGATAAAATAAATAGAAGATTTTTATGAAAATATTTGGTTTGTCAATTGGTTTAATTAATTTTTGTAAAGATGATATTTGAATAAAAGTTTAAAAAATAGATAATTTGAATCATTGAAAAATTATATAAAGTGAGTCCTGTAAGAGATTCTATAAATAAAATTATTATAGATCTCACATTAAAAGGGGCATATTTATATATATATATATTTATACATTGCCAATGTTCATATGCACTAGATCCCATGATATTCCAGCCCGCATTTCTTAAAAGTATTTGCATTATAAGTAAAAAATGAAAGTTCAATCTTAATAAAAACCATTATATGTAAATTACTTTATTTGCAAAATCGAACACAAGATACGTATTTTTATCGAAACTTCATAAATATTTGACAAATTAAGTTCACACTACAACACGCCTATGCCAATTTGATTACAACATATTAATTCTTACGGATTTCAATTACAGACATAACAAGGAAATCAACTTGAACCTTTAATATATCATCTTTGATGAACCTCTTCGATTCTTCACGCAGCTTATTCAACGACATAAAGCTTGGACAACCACTTTCGGAGTGTTTGCAACAGAACCAGTGTTTAACTGAAATAAAAAATCAAATTTTTAGAGGACCACATATAAAACACTACGGGCGCACAGATATAGTAGGGGTTGCTTCTCTAATGCAGTGATATGGTGCAGATGATATGCAGGAGTAGCGCATGAGCCACACGATTCTAATGTGACCCATGTGTTGCTCCGGCCCGCATACTATCCTCACCATACCATCTGCACAAAATTAAATCCCCAATAAGTACCAAGTCATCCAAACAATTATTAATGCAATCTATTTTGATATTTGCCAAAGGGATCTTCTTAAAGTAACCCTATATATATGTGCGCGTGGAAACTTAAAAATTGAGGAGAATTATACCTTTTTCTTCCTTGTGATTATGGCGGCCTGATTCATCCATTATCCGAAGCTTGAATTCTACATAAATTCTCTTAAACCGAAGAGTCTTCCAATCATCAACCATGCGTAAGAAAATTGATATTGATTTGTTCTTGTGTTCAGTGTTCCCTTTCGGACAGACCCTTAATTTCCTACATTTAATTGTTGAAAAGGAACGTATATAATAGATTAAAAACAATGTAGGTCTCATGCAATTGCAAAACACATGTGCATACACAACCAAGAAATATATTGTTAAGATCATCATGTACATACCATTTTCTTTGTCCAACTAAGAAGGATTCAGATAGATACTCATGCTTTTGTCGTCCACTGAAGTTGGGCAAGTTGAAAGGGTGACTGATCTGATTTGCAGGCCTCTTAACCATGGAAAGAGTTTCTTTTGAAGTTTTTCTGTTCTGGTGATAAACATGAACCTCTGCCCCAAATATGCAGATGTCATTAATAAGGTACCCACTGTTGTGGTTTTTGAATCTATCATGGGAAAGGAATTTTGAAAAACCCCACTCTGCCCCAAATATGCAGATGTCATTAATAAGGTACCCCCTGTTGGGGTCTTTGAAACTATCATGGGAAAGGAATTTTGAAAAACCCCACTCGCGATGCTTTTCATTGAATTCGATTATTCTTCCCCTTGTAGCATCTGCATGTGAAAAATTGATCGAAAATTGAATACAATATATACTTGTATGGGAAGCTTTGATAAATATACAGGCAGCATGCAGCACATATATACATGTCAAAAATTGGATATAAACCCTCAAGCTCTTTTTTTAAAGCATTCAACCCACTGAACACGAAAATTTAAACGGAAAAAACCCAATATAAAATAATTGCTTATATGGACACTAATAAAAGGATTAAACTTCCCAACAAAATTTATGGTTGATTAAACTTATAAAAACGAATGTATTCCGATACTTGAATATTTTTGGCAGAGAGTTGACCTTCGGCAGTCCAGTACTTATTCGTTGGCTGAATACACGCAAACAGTTTAAAACTGGCATAAACTTTCCGCTGACTAGAAACAGCTGGTTCTTCTATTGCCAAGCAGAGGGAGATGTAACCACGCCCATCTACTTTTTCATCTGGATAAATTGACAGCCTCCTGAAAAACAATCTTACAACTTTGTGACATTTTTGTTAATGCAAAAATTTGTACATCAACGTAAATAATGAATTGAATTTATAGAGAAAATAGAAGATGCAATACACAAGGAATTTTTAGGTAGTTCACTCAATTTGGGCTACATCCAAAGCCATTTTTTTTATTTCTATGTAGGGGTTACATGTATATAAATTGTATATAGAGAGAGAGAGAGGGATAAATGTATATGTAAAAACTGGGGTGGAGGAAACCAGCCCCCAGCCAAGTAAGAAAATGGCCTCCCCCCCATCACTTGGGATGAAGGGATTAATATAGAAAGATATTGGGCCACTTGGGCCAAGAAGGCATTGGGCCTCAAGTTACTTGCAAATGAGCTATAGGAAAAATGGGCCTCATATGTGTAGTAAATAGGTTATTGGGCCTATGTAGATAATTGAGCTTGTTATAATAATGCAGGGTCCGACAAATGACTTGAGACATTATCTGGTGGTCGAGTCAAGGTTTCGATTCTGTGCTAACCACGTGGCAATTCCTTATTGGTTTGATCAGACTGGTAAATTTATGTACAAACAATTTTCTTAATCTTACAATCTTATAAATACAGTACGAGCACAATTGACCAAAACAATACATAAGTGGCCCAAAAAAAACCAACGAAAATAATATATACTACTGTACGTTGGAAATTAATAAACCAAATTTATTGCTACCTAAAAGGTAAAACTTGCGAAAGAGTACTCCAATAATATGGCCAAAACTTTCACCAACTCTCTTTGAACATTCTCATCAAACCAAAACTATCATTTATTTATCCCTTCAAATATTTACTTCTCTTTATAATTTTTTCTCCAAAAATCTAACACAACTTAATTTGAGGATTTCTATCTAAGTAACTTGATTTGGCGAAAGCTTTAAGAAAATCTCAGATATGATCGAGGAGAGTTTGGAGTAGATTTAAGGGAGGATTGATGTTAGACCTGAAAAGGGATTGATTTTTAATCTAAATTCGACCCGAATCCGGTGTAATTAATCGGAGATTTTCAATAAATTAATACTTGAGAGCTTAAGACTAATCAATTGAGAGAAGAAGGCATATAAACAAAACTATATGGCAAGATCAGCAACATTTTTATTAAGGTGTATGACTAGTAGATCATATCTAAAATTAAAAAAGCATTCATGAAAAAAGACTAGTAGATCGCTGAAACTCACCATTTGTGACCAGAAGCTTCAAAGTAACTAGACTCGTACTTGTTCACTTTTGTGTTTGAGAATAAGGTGTATGACTTTATTTTCAACAAAAAGTCGTGTGGTGGAAAGTCTCTTTGGTAGCGTACACACTCTGCAATATATTTTCAAAGGCATGCAGAAGAAGATTGATTATGGTAAAAGCTAGTAGCCAAGTGCTAGCTTGTCAAATATTCAGCAATATGTGTATGTATATATGATCTTTCTAATGAAGAAATTAAAAGAATGAATGCTCATTTTTGAGAAGGAAAACATACCAAGTCTGTTTGTCATCGTCAAGTATGCGTTTTCAATTGCCCACTAATATTTGATTAGTACTGGAGTGCCCACTAATATTTGATTAGTACTGGAGTGCCCACTAATATTTTGGTTAGTACTGGAGATCTAAGGCAACAAGTTCAACCCATGTATATATACCGATAATGGACTTGAGTGGCCTGATGTCACTGCCGACAACACGTATGACGTCTGTGAGTACATTTTTCTTTCTTCCATTTCTTTACTTCTATGTGGATGCGTGCGTAAGAAAGGACAGTAGTAGTTGATCGACGACTAGCCGCTAAGAACAAGCCAAATGCATGGGTCACTGTATTCATTTTGGATTTTAATTAGTGCAATATTTTATTTTTTGAGTTTGGTAATGAAGATTTAACTAGGATATATTGTGAATAATTCTACAATTCTTTCAATTAGACTATCCAACAATTGTAAATTTTAGTGTAATTTAATAGGGGTGGACGCAATGTGGTTTGGTGCAGTATGTGTGCAAAACCATGTACCACACTGTAAATACATAAATAGTGTGGTTTGGTGCATTGCATAGTAAAAATAAGAAGAAAATCAAACCAAACCAAACCTTATACAATTTCGGTTTTGTTCGGTATTACAGGTGAATAATTAGGCCTATACACAATTCAATATATTTTTGAGCTTTTTTTTAGCCCAAATATGTTTTTGAGCAATTTTTTAGCCCGAATTAGAAAATACTAACAACTAAAAAAGTAAAAAGTATATGTAATATACTAATACAAAATCTAAAGTTCAAATTTCAAATTCCAAATTCCAAATATGTTTAATAGTGTTTAATAATTAATAGTTTCCACTTTCTAAATTCTAATCCAATTAAAAGTCCAAAAGAAATTAAACAATAAACCATAAATATAAACAATAAATAATGTTTTTGGTCACTTTTTAATTTAAAATCATATATAAACCATATTGTAACGACCCACATCTTTTAAGTGAATTATAATAGGGCCCAATGTTGACTTTTGGTTCTAACAAGATATTAGCTTTGACCTTGGGTCCATTAGGAAGGTCTCGAGCTCACGAGTTCATAGACACGCGGCATGGGCTATTTAGAGTTACGGTTAAAAAGTTATGAACGTGATAAAGGAGCTCAAGGTTGACTTTTTAAAGTACTTGAGGTTTAGAGTTGACTTTGACACGGGTGCGTAGAGCTCGACTCCACGAGTTCGTAGACACGTAGCATGCGTCGTTTGGAGCTACGGTTTGTGAAATATGGAGGTTCAAAGTGAGGGGCAAACTTGTAATTTTGAGGAAATGGTATTAAATATTCCAGAAAATTCTGGAATATTCCATCACCCCTATTTCTTCCCCTCTCCACGCGCAGGCCAGCGGAAGAAGAAGCCCAGCCCGTCGCCCCCTTCTCTCTCTCCCCCTGTGCGACCCCCCAGCCCGTCTCCGGCCACCCAGACCCGCCGGCGACGTCGCTAGTCGCCGGCCAGCCACCTCCCGACGCCGCCCAGCCCCTCTCTCTCTCTCTCCCGATCTCTCTCCCCTGCGTGCGCGACTGGAGCTTGCAGCTCCAGCCATTTCCGGCGACCCCAGGCGGTGTGAAGCAGTCCCCAGCCGCCGACCAGCCACCCCGGTACTCCCCCACGGCAGCCCACTGTCCCCCGACGCGAAACGACGCCGGAAAAAGCCCCCAGCCCGCTGCCACGTGTTCGTCAATTCCGGCCAGATTCCGGCACCAATCTCCGTGATTTTAGGTGGGTTTTTCTCCTCTTCGTATGGGTTTTCATTCCCCTATAATTTAGTTGTTCAATTTTGGGAAATTGTGAGAGATTGAAATTTTGGGGTTTGAGACCCATTTCGGTTTTGGCTATGTTTGGGTGAAATTAATAGTTATTTTGTGCAATTGAAGGATAAGATACGAATTAGGGGTGATTAGGGACTAGATGGGTGGATTGAAATTGAGGAATTTGAAGAATTTGGAAGTGTGAGATTTTGGGGGTTATGCCATTTCGGGTTTTGCATGGGTATTGGAAATTAAACCAAATTGATGGGTGTTTTAGTAAATTCCCGTCATTAGAAACCTTTAATAGAAGATTTGAACGAGAAATTTAGGAAATTATTGAGGAAATTGAAAGTTTGGTCGTTGATGCTTATGCCCATTTCGGGATTTCTTGAGATTTAAGATGTTTACGATGATTTAAATATAATTGGGCGTGATTTTCGTCTTTAGGAACGATATATTGAGGCTTAGAATAGTTGGTTGAAGGAAATCGAAGAAATGGTGACTTTGGGGCGAAATTAGGCACTTTTTGGGTTGTCGAAACGTCATCCGGACGATCCCCGGTCAAGTTGGTAGAATGGAGGTTAATTGAGGAAA